>VUJU01006308.1:0-10728 GCA_009835225.1 Aphis craccivora
CCCCCCATACATGTCCATTAAATCTGATGATATATCCCCCCATAATTATGAATGATAACTAAAGATCTACTCTATGCATCAAAAAATACCATTGTTCGACAAAACAATTTTAAACAATATTAGCTATTAGGTTTTGATCATAGAAAATAATATTTTAACTAAGTTGTTTTGAAGAAATATTTTGTTGACTAATATCCTAACTGTCAAAAATCATACAAAATCAATCATTACAAAAGATTCAAATCAATTTTTTTATGTGTCATAATTTATATTCAATAATATTAAATAATAGTTAATAGATATTTTATTATTACTTAATACGATTACTAACATTAAAAGTAGAACCGTACCTGACTGTTGACGTTCTTTTCTTTTAAATCATATTATCATTTTTTTTGTTTCACAATCTGTGTGGATATTATTCAAATAATATGATTTCAAATATCATATTAATAATATTGAATTTTTTGAATTTAGTCCTCTCATAAAAGATCACTGGAATGACAAGGTATCAGTTGCCAAGAATTTGAGTAACTTTGGACTTACAAATAATCCTAGTAAATCCATTTTAACTGGTTTCGTCAATACTCAACCACAAGTACAAGGTGAAGAAATTAAAGAACAGAATAAAAAGGTTAGCGAAACAATTATGTTAACACTAATTATTCTAATTAACTACCTAATAAAAATAAGTTAGTATTGGTGAAACTTATTCAATTATAAAACAAGATATTTATATTTTTATTTTAGCGTAAGAGAGTGGCAAATCAACCACAAGTTGTCAAACTGTTGGAAGAACAAGCAAATAAACCTACAGGAATCAAGCAGATAACATTACCTCCTGGCACAATAAAGTTCATCACTTATCTTATGGAGAAATATGGAGACAATTATAAGGTTAACTTATTACTAAAATTAACGTACCAATAGGATTCAATATTGATATTGTTATAAAAAAAAATGCATTTCCAGACTTTTATTTGTTGTGTTATTTTATATGATTAATATTATCAAATATTAATAATGTATAGAAAATATTATATTATTCTCATCCTAAATCATAACATTAAAACATTTTTAACATGGTAATGATATCAATTAAATTAAACCAAAACTATGCAAATAAAATATAATATTTTGTCATAGCATCTAATATGAAATTATAATTATTATGATAAGAGTTAAACATAGGCTTTACACTAAATAATAAATATTAAAATATTGATTTTAAATCTTGTTTCTATTAAGTTGCATTTATAAATATTGAATATTATATATTACAGGAGATGACAAAGGATCCGAAAAATGTTTACCAAATGACATGGAAACAAATACGTGCAAAAATTGTAACATTCAAAAGCATAAAGGCGTACGAGCATTTAATGCCACGGCCGATAGCCGATTTATAATTTAATTTTTAGTTATTTATAATCTTAATTAAAAAATAAGTTGTTTGGAATTTTTTTAATTATTTGTTAAAAAAAAAGTATACACAAGTTGATTTTTAACATGACACCACTTATTTCAGTAAATAAACATTTTTTTTTTTTTTAACATGATTAAATCCTTTTAAGTTCTATATTTTTTATATTTCAAAATTACAGTTTCTAATTGACATTAATTAAATGGTGCATTATAGTTATAAATATAAGCCCAGATCTAATTAACAGTTATATATTTTAATTTTTAATCATCTAAAAAAATGTATTCCCATTGATATTCTTTTAAAATGTTAGTAGACGCACTTCATTTTGTCTAATATCATTAGATATTGATATCACGATTAGTAATTACATATCAATGTCAACAATATTTGTCTTGAAAATAATCTTGTACTTAAATTTAAAACAATAAATATAATTGTTAGGAATTAGAAATCAGGTTATCCATTATATGAAATTGTATCTTAACAAAGAAATATAGAACTTTTAAGTATTTAAATATGAAAACACTATAAAATAATAAATAAAATTGATTTATCTTAAAAAATATTATTTTGTATGCATATGTATAAAATATAATATACATACATACTACTGTTTAAATTAAAAAAAAAAAATACTTTCATGTTACATATGGGAACTTAATTTTAAGAGCACTTTCCGGACTTCTAATACTGTTTGATGGATTTCATTACTTTCTGGTCTTGTTTGAGTTTCTAACACTTTTACTTGATGTGATCTAGATGGAATGCTTTTCAAGTCGAGTACATTTGAGATCTGTTCTGCGTTAAGTGCTCCAATCATATCCTAAAATTAAAGATACTAGGTATATTGTATATTCAATATTGCAATCAAAAAACGATCAGATATTACAAAACAATTTAACTCAAAAGAAGACCACATTGCATTTATCTTTTATTTCTTATAAAAAAATGATTATAAATTCGTAATATATAATTTAAATTAAAAATTGTTAATACACTTTGATGAATAACAACTAATTTCCAAACAAAATTATAAATAAGTAAATTCATGATTTTAATAATAAATATGAAAATTAATTAATATTAACAATATTTTGGAGTGTTAATATTAACATTACCTGTTTATTGGCGAGGACTAAAATGGGAACAGAAGCCAAACGGGCATCACCAAGTAATGATTTTATCTCGCTCACAACAACTGATTGATTTGAATTATTACTTGCATCAACAACAAACACTAAGATATCTGTATCCTGGAAAAACTTTGGCCAATATCTTCGTACGCTTTCTTTGCCACCAACTATAAATAATAAAATGACACTTACACAAAAATCAAATAGTAATTTAGAGAATGATAAATAAACAAAAACTTTTTTGTTTAAATTAATTTTCTAAGTACTGTAAAGTATACACAATTATAACAATAAAATAAAAACAATTATTAATTTACTTATGAAAAAATTATAAAAGAAATAGCATTATTAGATATTATGACTAGTGGTATTAAAATATAGTATAATCCATAATATAATGGCAGAGGGTTAACTATAACTTTTATATTTTATTTTATACTTACAAGACATGCGTTTTAAATTTACTTAGCAATAAATTTAAATAATTAGAAAAAATTTTGTAAATGCAACAACATTCATGCCCTATTAATTAATTGCCCTTCTCCACAATATAATTATTCAATTTAATTCAAATTATACTTTTCAAATATAGGTAGTTGGGTAGATCAAAATTGATAAAAAATCTAATAAACTTAAAAAAATTATTTTTACATAATAATGTTAAATAGTTACTGTATTTTTCTAAAAACATTTTTGAAACTAGTTAGTAGTTCAATTCTTTTTTTTCATAAAAAGCATACAACTAATACATAGATAAACTCAAATACAATTTTTAAAGCTATTGATTATTTAATATTTTTAAACGAAAAAATTAGTAATATTAAACAAAATAACCAATAACATTGTATAATCTTATTTCTAATAAATTTTAAAATCAGTACTGTATTTGTTATCATACTTTTATGTTAATTTCTAAAGATAAAGAATTTAATACTAATAAATAAAATAAATACTTACTTTCCCATATATTGACTGTAGGAGAACCTCCATCAGACAAAGACGTAACATTAAAACCTTCAGTCGGTTTATACACAGTATTTGATGTGATACTTTTTTGTCCGACTTCCTTAACAATTTGTGAAACCAATGTTGATTTTCCAGATCCTTCTAATCCCAATACCAATACTTTCTTCTCCAACGATTCTTCTAACTAAACATACACAGTACATTAGTTCAATGTAAAGTCAAAATATCGTCAGTTCTATTGTTACGAATGTGATTTTTATTTAAGTAGGAACTTGCCTTCGAAACGTCTTCGAAACCTTCATCATCGGCACTGTACTGTCGCTTTTTCCATGTACGGTATGCGGCATACGTACACACACCTAAAACGACTCCAGACGAAACTACAACTAGAGCCCTTAATTTAAAGCCCATCGTACACTTTAAAACGTACTAACTAACGATTATTGCAGATTTAGAACAAAACGTCATTGCTCTGACACAACACATTACAAATTTACACATATTTTGTATTCGTTATCACATCAGGCTGATAAAAACGATAAGGAATTTTACATGGAAGAGGACATATTGTTCAACTGTGTGGACTAAAAAAAAATAATAATAATATTCGTTTAAGATTATTTTAATTTTCCGCTGTTCATAACTATTTAGTAAATTTAGATTCAGATTTCAGGTTATTATTATTCTATTATTCAACATCAGAGAAAGTTTTAGCTGTGATTTTCTCGAGATCCTAAAAGTAAGGCCTTTTGATCGGAGAAAATTTATTATTTGTACAGATTACGGTCTCAGAAGAAACAATTTTGGGGTGCCAAAATACCGATACATTCAGCATCTACTATATATATATAGGTACCTACCTACTATTAGTTATTACAACTGCTACTACCTAGAATAGGTAAATGAAAAACAGAAACTAGGTAGGTACCGTATTTATTTTGTGGGTGAATAGAAACAGGTTTACACCTTTCAGATGTTATATCTCTGGATCTAAAATTAAAAATATGTACAATGCTGTGAATTACAAAAAAAAATTGGGTCTCCCCGGTGTACTACAAGATAGAAATTACAATGAATACTGCAATGTACCCAACTATAAAATTTGATTTTATAAATTTTTGGTATAAGTCACTATAAGACTTCTTTCCTGAGTGACCTTATTTTTTCAAATTTTTTATTTTGAAAAGGGGTGAGTGGGGTGTTTTAACGAGTTAAGAACGATGGCGATGATGAAATAAATTGGCGGAAATAATTAGTTTTTAAGTTATGACGGTTTACAATTATTACTGTATATTATTGTAAATACGTTAAATACTTAAATAGGTACCTCAATACCGGCGGCTTCAACGCCGTGATTAATAATTTCATTTTTGCATTTCATTTTACTGTTTTTAATGTTTTGATAAAATATGTAAATCGTCAATATCCCTAGATATAGATAGCCTTAGGCTAGGAATGTCTAATGTTTAAATAATAATAATAATAAAAAAAAATGTTTTGAATTGTAAAAATAGTACCCTAAAATGTATTTTAATCCAATGCCTATTCAGGTGGCGTTGTATTTGTATAGCAAGTTAAGAGATATTTTCGATTTGTGGAGCGTATAGCGACGAGTGCCGATACACGAGCATAACTTAAAAATAATGTAATACACTCATACGTCATTACTTAAAAACTAATTATTTCCGCCAATTTATTTTAGCACCATCATTCTTAACTCGCTAAAACACTCCTTTTAAAAAAAAAATAAGGTAGCCCGGTATAGTACCTATTAATTATAGTCTTGTTCCAATTTTTTTTTAAGTAAGTATACGATTTTTCTATTCCCCCGCAGGTGTGGATAAAAAAAAACAGCTACTTAGTTTTCATAGAATTTGTTATTCAACTCTAATGCGGTTGAATAGAAACATAATTTTAAATAAAAAAAAAAAACCCGTTAAAATTACTTAATTTCAATTTACAGCCTTTATTATATAAAAAAACAACATTTTGCATTGCCCCGAGCGCGCGGATCTGGATTGTATATTTTTCAATTTTTAGCATGTTTCTATTCACCCGGAATCCCGGAAAACCAGATGTTTAGATTAAAAAATATATTGTAAATACGCAATTAATTAAACATGTTTGATAATTAAGTTACCTAATTTATTTTCAACATTCACACCGAAAAGTGAAAAAAAAAATGTTGGAGTTATCAGATTTCGTTCATGAGAAATATTGAGAAGCATAATTGCAAAGTTGATACACATTTTTTGGAGGTAAAATAATTTTTGCCCATCAATTTTCTTATCGGCAATTATTATGGAAGTAAAAGGTTATCAATTGAATTCGATTCTTCATAACATATATAACCAATTTAATACACCAACAACTAAAAAATATAGTTATACTTGAATAGTAGTTATTGGTCAATGAAACTTATTTTGAAATTTTGTTTCTATTCTCCCATTGGTTTCTATTCACCCACAATTACAGTACGTAACGGTTGCATCCGAAAACCACAAATTTTTGATTTCGACTCAAAAAAGGCCGATGGACAAAATCGTACACTTTGTCAGTCGTTGTACAATAAAATACCCCAAACTTTAGTGGTTAAAACGGTCGTAGCCATTTTCATTCAAAAACGAGATACCGTTTTCTTCTAATAAATAAAATAACAATGTAGTGGATATATAATATATAAGTATATACGTATATGCCCGTATGTTATATGACTTACCTAAATGTATCTTGATTAGGCCTAATTAAAGTTGCAATATTAGGTTATCAATTGCTATACATTTTGATGAGCACTCTTTTTGTCCTACAATATGGAAACAAAAATTAAAAACGAAATCAATGCCGATCGAGCCAAATTAGCAATAGATTCTTTAAGTGAACCCGAAGAGAGTAGAACAGAGCCATAGAGGCCACAATAAAACTGTAAACATCCGTCTAAAAGAATGAGACAAAGCCACAAAATGAAGATAATAAACTGTTGTAGAATTTTTGACAGCTGTGACTAATAATATACGCAAGAGAACTGATTGATCAAAATAATATTAAAATAACTAACATTCAAATTTTATTATTTTTTACAGGTCTATCTAACAGTTAAATATAGCTTTGGGGATTTTTTTTTCCGGTTACCTCTGCAGTCGAACACTCGAACAAGCGTTTTTCGGTAACCGAAAAGAATGCGACTAGAATGTAATCAATAATCATCATCAACTAATAAGCACAAAATATGATCCTATAGCCAGTAGCCTTATACTCTATTCTATATTATACATATTTATATAATACATAATACAACACTACAACACTGGTTAAAATATTGGAGGAAATAGACACAGTTTTAGTCAAAAATTATGTGGAGGAAAATGAAAACCAATCTTTTTCATTGTGAAGGAAAAGCGTAAGTATCTTGTTTTGTAGGAAACTGGAACCGCCCGTTGAAATCACACACTATTTTTAGTGCTAACCTGCATACACGATTTAAAATAGTATGGTTCAGCAGTCACCTTAACATTGCTCGTGGAAAATCTATTTTATTATTTTTTAAATATTAAATGATTACAACCAACATTTCTCATTTCATACATACGGTTATGAACATTGAACATTATTTACTAAAAAAACAACGATAATTTCCACTTTCGTTGGTAAATAACGTTAATAACCGGCAAATATCATTTATTACCTTAAAATGTACATATTTTTACTACATATATATAGGTAATTACTATAAATGTACGAATAAATTATTTATGTATTTATGTAGACGCATACCTATACATAATCAGAATAACCGGTTTTACAATTTAGTTGGCGAATTTGCAAAATATTCATGTCCATCAACATGTTAATGTATACAAATGCTAAAATATTATTTGGACGTAGCACTAAGGTGCAGTACAACAAATTTTAAAACGAGCTTACTCGCTTAATTTTTATTACCCATACATACGTAGTCTGTCCTTTGATCGAACACACAAACATATAGCTCTGGGTATATAGGTGGTGTACACAAAAATATCAACACCGAATAATAACCTGCATTCTGCAATACTTATTTAGAAGATTCAACATTACTTGTTATGTAGTTGTAATCGTTTATATTATTATACATATTAATTAGAAATCGTTTTTAATAACGATGTACCTATTTATCTGGTTAAGTTAAAAAATGATTCATTTCTTATGGATATTTCTCAGTGTTAATTATATTTTATAGATAGATAATACCTGCACGTTTATCAATTTACTGTAAAATATTTTTTAGTATTTAGTTTTTATAGTGGCATAAATTTGATTTATTTAATATACCCGTTTATTGAGAATTGCTAAATTTATAATCTTTACAAATGAAATAATAATTAAATGATATGGTAGAGTAGAATATATATAGGTTGGTTTAAATAATTTGAGGGATGGAAACCATTCAGTAACAATACCTCCTATCTATTTTGATGTTATTTTTTTATTATTATTTGAAAAAGGGCGTCGTTTGGCCATTTTCTCATAAGTGTTCTCGATGGTTTGTTGGGAAATAGTGATTGATGATATACGAGAGATTATGAGTTCTGATTTGAGTAGAATTGGAAATGATATATTTTGTCATGTCAGATTGCTACTTCGTTAGATCGTTAACTATTGGGATCATTATATAAAACATTGTTGGTCATGCACCGCATGGGGCTCCAGTGATTTTTCTAAGACATATGGATTGAATTATTAAAAATTTTATATTGTTCTTATGTTAGAAGGTTTGGTTTGGCCCCAGATCTGAATACCAAATGACTAAATGAGGGTTATAATCGTCTTGTATATTAGAATTTTGTTTTTAGACTCATTGAGGGGGATAATAGTGAACGAAAAATATTTAAGCGAGTAGTGGTTTGTTTTCTTCTATTTTATGTATGTTGGTCCAAGTAAATTTTTTTGTCTAAACGATCTCCTAAGAATTTAATTACATTTTTTGAATTGCTATTATTGAGAGATAATTAGGGACAATCATTTTTTTCATGAGTAAAATTTACTTGAACTGATTTTTTTTTTTGGTTTATCTTAATTTCCTATTTGTTTGTTCAATTTGAGATCTGATTTAAATTGCATTGAATATCGTAGGTAGCAATATTTGGATCTTTATTCGAAGCTTATATGGCGTCATCGTCGGTATAATAATATGTTGTTAGGATTGTATATGACTTGTTCTGGTTAGACCTGATGTGAAGATATTGTAGATGATAGGTGATAAATCACTTTCTTGGGGTACTCCAGCATTGATTTTTTAATGTGGAGAGTAAGCTTTGTTATGTTTAATTGCAGTGAAAAATTGGTCTTCGAAATATTTATGTATATACAAAATGCCTAGGAAAAATTATTTTCGTTCATTTATTATATTCTAACTTAATTAAACTTAAAGGATAAAAAAAGTTATTTCAGAATCATTATGCAATAGTATATGTGTTCTGTGTTCATGACTTATGTTATAGTGTAACACACTAGTCAATAGTGATTTTTGAGTTTTTTGCTCAAAACTTTTTTTTTCTATTAAGGGCCTTCAGCGCGTGTAATACTGTGATACAACCTTCGGTGTAACGTCCTTTTGATATAATGGTTACGATGAAATTTAAATATAACTACGGCAGATAATATTGCAATAATATTAATATTATTTCACTTATACCTCTATAGCAAATTAGCAATATTATTATGTTTCGCATCCGTAATAACGCGTATAAAATCACGATGGTTCGATGTATGTGATGTTCATAACCAGATCCCTACTTATTTTTATTTTTTACATTGACTACCTATAAGACGAGACAATATTAGAATATTATTATAATATATACGAAAGACGTGATTTTCGTCTCATAAAATGTCCAGTTGATATAGGTACCTACTACCGTTCAGTGTATTAGTGGATTGTGAAAATTCGTTGGCATACCTCATATCATCGTATTGCGCAGTACACCGGTAGATGTTCATCCATATACTCGTATAGTCGTATCCTATAAATAGGTTCAAAGAAACGGAAATAATATTAATATGAAATAATAACACGATTAATACTTATTGATAGTAATTATAATGGAGTTTGTGTCGTATGGTCATTGCCAATGCTTCGTTTTACTGTATATTATCGCGTCACTAACATACACTTATGCCGCAATCGCTTCAGGTGAGTATAAAATAATATATTATTATTAAAATATAGGTATCTATTACCTATATAAAAATATAATATTATCCTTTGTTTTATACATATACGTATAATAGTGTATATCCACGCGATTAAAACAGTCGATTGATTGTATAATTACCTATTAAATTATTTTTTGTTGTCAATTTTCTGGATAAAACGATATTTATTTGTTTTTTATATGTGCTGAATATACAGATAAATGTTGGTGGACGGGGTGCCAGCTGAGTACATGGGCCGTGACTGGATGCAAACAGTATAATCGAATTGAGCAAAACACCAAAAATTGCTCAGGTGGTTTGGAGTATTACTGCTGTCTGCCGAACCTCGACGTGCCACCTGTCAACGACTGTTGGTGGACAGGGTGTCAGTCGAACAGTTGGGCTGTCAAGGGTTGCAACAGCTACAACAGAACGGAAAGAAATCGGAAAGCATGCGAGACGAATGGCTTTAAATACGAATGTTGTGCTAATCGTAACACCGCCAATAGGTAATTTGAATATTTTAGTTATTAATTTATTATCATTAGAATTCATAGATAATTTATATAATACTTGTATTCGTTTTTATAATTGAAATTTCTACACTCTACCATTATTAACTACAAATTAATTAGTAATTACTAGTAAGTATATTCTAGTTAATTTATACTAGGTATATTATCCAATATCCAATCTAAGTCAGTGTTTCCCAGAGCGGTCGATAGAACTATCCAGAGGGGTAATAGAAATTACAGACTTGATTTAGGGGCAATGCATTATAAACTTGGGAGATGACTATTTGTATGTGCATTTTTTCAATCCAAATTTTTCTTCGCGGTCAGTGGTATTATCAGAATGTTGTAGGTACGACTTATTAGTTATTGTACGTTGTACATAGTTATATTATATTTTTATAGAACAATATTATTATTATCGCTGATCATAATTAACGCATATCGTATCGAATCTGTGTTTTGGAGAGACATCATTAGGATAATAATAGTTTTCTATACTTTTATTTGTAATTTATAA
>VUJU01006309.1:0-10725 GCA_009835225.1 Aphis craccivora
GGCTATAGTATAAAAAAAAATAAATTGATATTTTTGTTAATTTAATTCAATATGCTTTTTGGTGATACAATGTATTTTAACAATATCATAATAAATAATTGGTACATACTTATTTAATATATAATTGCAATTAAAATTAAAACTATTAACATTTGTTCAAAACAAAAAAAAAATCAAGTAAAAGTATAAAATATTATTTGGCAAAGTTAATTCATAAGTGTTATACTTTATTATACCCAGGATCCATTTAACGCAAGACATTCAATATTTTTATAAACGTTTTCTAAAATAATTAGTGCCTTACGTTAAATTGATCACCCCATATAAATAAAAGTTAAAACTTACTGTAATACTGTCAAGTACGGAATTTTTAACAGAATATAAAACGATAAAATAACTATGTCTCAACACAAAATGAAAAAAAAATATTGTTTATTTTTATCAAATTAATTCAAGTTTGGTTATCATGACGTAGACTATTATTAATTTATGTATTTTTTCCTATTCAAACACGTTTTCAGACTAAAATTAAACGCGTAAGTCTTTAAACATTCGTTTCAACTGACTATAATAGTCATTGTTAGTTTTAATCAATTACATATCATAGTTTTATTAGTTTTAGAGGTACTATATAAACTATAGATTAATATAATATATCATTGACTAGACCATTTATAATGTTAGTCCTTAAACTATTTATTTTAAAATATTAATTAATCAAAAAATGTATAGATAGATGTTAAATGTTAATGATAATGTGATTATTAATACCTACTAAATGGAATTCGCGTAATTAATACTTTTAAAGAATATAAAATCTAATAACATTATCTTCGACAATTCCTTTTAACATATGACATATTATGATACCTACTTGAATTTTTATCATTTTTTTTCACCACATTCATGTTTTTCATAACAAGATATACAAGATGATATAATTAATTTGTTATTATTGAGACAAATATAAACAAAAATCATAAACCTACTGTAAAACATAAAACTTAAATAAATTTACCAAACGATCTAATTACTAATGATCGAAACTTAACTACCTAATATATTTTTGTTAGACATACCGAGTTAATATTAATTCGTTAGTTTAGCATTTATCTTCATAAACTTAAATTGTCAATGTCTTGTTTAATATTATACACTATTAATAACAAAGATCTATGATGTTACTAATTCTGCTGCAACCATCGACATCGACTTTACCAACCATTGGACATTGAGCACTTCAATTACTCTTTCTATATAAACAATTATGGTATCATTCCAGTTTTGAAAATATTTTCATAGGTACCCAAATGTGTTACCTTCATCTAACAAGTACGCACAAAATATCGAATTTAGAGCAAAAATGTATAAAACAAAAACAGCCTTTTCAAAACACAAATACCTAATATTATATTTACTTAAAATTTGATAGGTAATAAGAAAATTCATTTTAAGTCGTTTTACTATATGGTCGTTACCGAGTGTATCTTACGACATCGTGTAAATACCTAAATGGGAAATAAAATATATATCAGATTTAGTAAAAATGCAGTGAACTTTATTATGTGCTAAAAATAACCTATAAATTAATAAACGTTTTTTACTTACAAATAAAAATTGTACCATGTATAAAAAAAACAAAATTATCAAATAAATAACACAAAAATAGGCTAAATATTTTTAAAATTATATCATGTTTGTTTAGCAAAAGGAATTTATATACATAAATAAAAATATTAAATAAATATTTATAATTGATGAAAAAATCGTTATACCGTCATTCATTTTTAAATTACAAAAAAAAACCCAAATCGATCTTGTTTAAAATTGGTTTTCGAGTAAAATTTCCAACTTTTCTCAATTACCTATTTTAAAAAGTACTGGATATTTTTTTACTTTTGACCCCCAATTGATGTCTCAATTAATTATGGTACAAATGTAGTTATTTTTAAATAAAATAAATAAATATATCTATACATTTTTGGAAAACCAATACATTTATCACTTCGCACAGAATCTAAAGAGAATTTTAGCACCATTAAATACTCCTTAAATAGTTAAATATAATACAGTTTAATATATAGTTAAAATATCTAAACATTTATAATTATAATCTTTAAGTACCTATAAGCTTTATAATTTGAATATATTTATTATTAAAATAAAAAATAGGGGTAAACACGCATGAGTCACCCAATAGTTCAAATGCAAGATGGCAATAACAAAGATACTACCGAGGATACTACCTATTAAAAATAATTAACTAATTAAAATATTGGTATTGTATTTATTAAGTGGTAAATGTTGCTTGCATATTATGATTTTGAGAAAGCGATGATACTTTAAATTTTATTTTATGGTTAGGTAGTCTTTATAGTCGGTTATAGGTCTCAACTATAATAATAAATACATCGACAATTTACGTCAGACAATTCGTACAAGAAGAAAAAAAGAAAGCCTGACAAATCATAGTAATATGAACGTGACTTATAACTTATAATCTCTTATGTATTAGAAATATCATGATGTAGCGTGATGTCACTATTAGTGACAGATAGAAAGAGAAGAAATCTTTACACTTTGCTATTGTATAATATGACACAAATGATAAATCGATTACAATCAATATTAATTCATTCTTCATACAAGTATAGTTATATAATTTATTTGCTATTTAATATACTTATAATTATTATTTACCCCTTAAATGCATTTTTTATAGATGCTATAAAACAGTAGGTATTTATAATAATAATAAAATATTTTAAGAGGACGTCGTACCCACGTAACGTATTGTCTTTGTCTTACTACCACTTAACATACCAAATTTCACATGCAGAAGAATATACATTATGATTATACTCTGTTATTTTTTATTTAAATTAAAGTGAATTGTCCTATTATTCTTTTTAAAGGTAAATATATTATTCAGGGTCCCGCATAGTATTTGTTTGATGTTAAAATTTTAAAACAATTTATCAGCATTTTAAAATCCTCATGACTTGTTTGAAAACAATTGATTTTTAAGCTTATACCATTTAACCGGGGAGTGATGGAACTTAAGAAAATTATCTTCATAGATTGTATTAGGTACATAAGACAGATATTTATAAATTAGAAATAATAGCCTAATGTCTGGAAATAACATGGAACTTATTAGTTATATCATACTTTAGACAGGGCAGCGGCGGATTTATGGGGGGGGTCCATGGGGCCTGGATCCCACAAAAAAACACTGATATATATATATATATATAATATTATAATGTATACACAGAGTCTGATCTCTAGTATTAACACAATATAATATAACACAGGACACCCCCAGAAATTTTTAGAAAATCCGCCACCAAGACAGAGATAACTCTGACAGCCTCTTATAAATACAATCATGAATATTTCAAACCTAAGAGTTTATAAAAAAGTCTGACATAACATACCTATAAATTAGAGACAGGAAATTATGGAATAACTAAAAAATGAAGATTCCTATTAGGAGATTACTGATTTGAGTAAAAACTATTTAGTAATTAGTTATCTAGTAGATATATAAAATCTATAGGTATTTATTTTTATTTTTATCCCATATAAAAATATAATATATTATTCTATGAAATGTACACTATACAGTGTACACCATAATATAAAGACTCAAATATTGTATAGATATAATACACTACATGTCATATTTTAATGATATATGAAAATTATAAAATCTATTGTGATATGAAATTGGTTTGATTATGACAAAATAATCATAGTTAACGTTTATTATTATTGTTATTTAATTTTTTTTTTTTTTGCAGTTGACATAGCCTATATTATGTCAATTGACAGGAAACATGCATTGTGACCACATAATATAACTTCTAATCTCGTTTGTTCAACTATTTTTATTTTAAGTGTGATACCCAGGAAGTGGCCACTGTGAGTAAGACTTTCTATACCGATGAAATTATTTATAACCCCCAACTATGTGTGTACAATTTTCTTTATTATTATTGTTATTTATGATTATGGCATTATAGTTAAGTCACATTGTAATTAATCTAAAAACTATGAATAATTAAGTAGCAAACAATTTGGAAATACAATTTTCTTATAGTAGGTAAATGGGTAAATCTTTCAACAAAATCTGATGATCCAGTATGTTCAGGTATATACATTTTAAAAAATCTACCTGCCAACTAGAGATTTATTTGATAAAAACTATCAAGGTCACCTGCTTTTCAATAGACGTTAATATAATCAAAGACATATACCTACTAGTTTTTTTATACTTTTATTTCTCTAATGAATTCAAATACTTATACTTACATATAGTTTTTTTTTCTAAATGCAACTACTTCAATATACCTATATAAGAAAGATAAGTATAGATACATGTTATACTTAATTCATTTCTCTAAATATGTGCTCAAACTTATAAGACATTGTTATACCACCATCAAGTTTAGCATGTAGAATAAAAATTAAATACAATTTCAATCATGGTTTTTTTTTTTTTGTAAATTTATTGCATCAGGTATTTTATTTTAATTCATATCACTGTAAGCGTGATTTAAAATTATTACGGTACAACTAAATAGCATTAAATAAATAAATAATGGCATTAATAAAATTTAAAGAAACTAAGAGATATTATTATTATAAAAGTACCTAGATACTATAAATAAAAATCTTAAACAAATTAGGTAATTTAAGGATTAACAAGTAGTCATAAATCTCATATCAAAATGTATTTCACTATAAATTAATAAGCAAAGGTAAATAACATTTTAATGCAACATACCAAAGTTTGCTAAAATGTTATTGCTTTATCAGTATAGGTACTAAGTTTTTAATAAAATTAAAAAAAATATTTAATTTTAAGATTTAGCAATGGGCACACAGTATACAAAATTAATAGGTACATCAAACTAATTTTTATAAGCCATTAACTTTTTTATTCTACGGGCGAAATTTAAAAGATACTAGGAACCCCGCTAGGAACATGTTTTGAGAACTGGTAATTTCTTAGAATCAAGATGAATGGCAACCCTAAATTTCTAATATAAATATTACCTACCTACACTCTATTTTACATTATAGTGTTTTTGCCTTTATTTTTTATTTTCTACTTCTGTATACTGACCACTCTAATAAAATCGCTAAAATGAGAACTCAAATGAGAAGTTCCCTAGGAATAATATTGCATAAATATTAATAATTTTTCATCATGTTAATAATTAATCAAAGATAATATAATGATAGATGATTTTCTTTAAGACTTAAATAGTTAAATGGCTAAATATATAAATTATAAAATACTAGATCATTTTTATAAAAATAAGATAAGTATTTTTCATATTATAATTCATTCATCAATTTGATTCTAAAATTCTTTTCAATAACTTTCATAATATTTGGGACAAATTAAAAATATTTTTTTAAAAATCAGTATTGATGATTAGGTACTAAATGTTAAGAGTGAAATTATGAGTGATTAAAGATCTACAATTTAATAGAAAAAGTGAAAACATACCCAGGGCCGGATTTAGGAGAGGGTTGAGTGGGTTGCAGCCAAGGGGCACCCACAATTTTATGATATTTCAATAAAAAAATTATATTTTTTTGTTTATGCATAAGGGGCACACAGTGCATTCCGTCCATGGGACACCACATACCTAAATCCGCCCCTGAACATACCTAAATCTCACAATACATTTTCATTTTTGAAAAATGTACAGAAATTACATTATAAATATTGAAACCATAACAGGTATTAATTATTCATTTAAATTTAGATGGGTAAATTAAATATTATAAAGTATTATAATATTATCTATGAATAAGTTTTAATCAATATTAAAATTCAAAGCAAATCTTAAAAAAAAAAAAAACAATATAAATTATAGATAAATAAGACAATTCTTATAAAATGAATATTGATTTTAAAAAATATTTCCACTTTAATAGGTTATCAGTAATAATAATAATAGGTACCTAATAATAGTATTTAACTTATAATATAGATGAATATTTTAAGTATGAAATTCATAAATAAATTCTATGGTAAAACTATTGTTTATCTTATAACATGTACCTATTTAATTATTAACGAGATAGTATCAATCTCGGTATCAATGAACATCATCTTTGACAAAGTTAAACTGTACTTGAATCATTCTTATTGTATGCATTACATATTATTTTAGTTTTATAGATCGTACATAAATATTTATGATTTCTAAATGTTGCTAGAAGTAAGGAATGTAAAACTCATTTCTTATTATAATCATACACTACCAAATGAGTAACACAATCAATAGGTAATCATTAATTTAATGTCATGTGAGGTTAAATACAATTATAGAAACATAATTTTCTGCCTAAGTAGATAGGTATTTTATTTATATGATAAAATTATTTCTAATCTACTTTGAAAATATTTAAAACTACAATAATATACTTTTATACTATTGTTTAAAATATTAAAAATTCAAGTTCCTTTAGGTCGGTCTATACCTAGTTAATTTTTGATTTCATTTCTTTACAGTGAAATACCTATTGATTTTTATTAATAAAAACTAGTTCTCTTTTTTTTAAGTAGGTATATTGAGAGCGATTCTTTGTAATTGACCAACACTTATGCCTATTCCAAAGGTATTAAAATATTTATTTAGAAAATTTAAAAAGCCAATATTGATACAAGTATCTATAGAATGATTTCTATTACATGAAACACACGACAACCTATATTAGTTTATAGATAAAATACAAAATTAATGGAATAACTATAACTATATTATCTTAAAGCATAAATCTTATTCCACTGGTAGGTGGTAGATGGGTGTACAGCAGTAACATGCCAGTTGAGAGCTTTAATGTATAACTAGGCTTAATATTTACCAATGTATAACAAATAATTATATTCCACTTACCGACGCCGGAGGTGACCATTCTCTGCTTTCCGAAACATCTTCAGCCATCTTCACCCTGCAAGACACAGTACAACAAGGATGGTGATAGACACGTTTGCTAGTGTTTGGCTGCTTGGTAGTGTTTACCTGTAATGTTATCGTCGTCGGACCATCTGTAGCCACGGATATTGTGTTAAGCACCACCACCACCGGCAATGGTGTCGAGAAACTCCGTCTACTACAGCGGTCGCAACGACGGTCGCACAGTGACCTGCTGCATTTTATTCAACCGCACAATACGCGTCGTTGCGATGATCGAACCATCGGGACGTTCACACCACGAAAATTTACGGATCACGACCCCACGGAGAGGAAAATATTTAATATGAAAACGCCGACAATTTCACTCCAACGGTCCTGCGAATACCAATGCACTCCTGTGACGACGGCAACAAGAGTGTGTATCAACATTCAACTATCAAATATCAACGACCAAGGAATCGAATTAAAAAAAAAAAGAAATGTGAATAAATAAATGATAGGTAGAGTTGTAGATACTGGTGTGTTTTCCAATCAGCGGTACAGGCGTTGCAGTGCGGCCAACTACGAACGCGCAAAATGTTGTTATACTAAACGTCTACAGCCTTTTTTATGGTATTGAACAACAATATTATATAATGTTATAAAATTATGTTATAATACACATAATATTATGTCTCATATTATACTTATACTAAAATAGTATAATATTATGCTATACTGTGTGTGCGTGTGTATCTCGAAATTTTAATCGTGGTCATAGAATAATAAATATTTTTTGGAACCAGATACCAGAACATCTTTTAAACATAGTTCAAGACTTCTAGTTATTCGAAGACGTTACGAGACATTATTCATGATGTTATATACCTATTTGTCTCTTTATCATTTATTTCAAAGTTTTTATTTTTAATTTTATTTATTTTCTGCACAGATTTGTATAAACATCTATTTCTATTATTTATTTAATTATTTTATCTCAATACCTGTGATCTATCGCGTTCTAAAAAAATAGTAATTTTATTATTTACGTACAGTACACACGACAAAAAACGGACAACAATACTACAAGCAGCTAGATGGCACTGTATGTTACATATTATAATATTATTATACTTAGTATTATACAAAAACTTACTGTAGATACCTATTTTAAATTTTTTCTCGTTGTTTTTAGAACACAATAGACACATAAACAGTGGCGCACATAGGAAGGGGGTAGGGGTTCAACCCCTCCTGAAATGTATGTTTGATATGGGCATTGATTTTGATTGTTATAATATTATCATTCATTTTTTCAATTTCTATACACCTAACCTTAGAATTTAGAAATTTTGTACAAAAATGAAAAATAAAAGTTATTTGCATTAATATTATCAGCGATATTTAAATACCTAACTCTAATTAATTAGATACATTAATTGATTAATTATTCTTTAACTCACAAGACTAAAAGACTTAAATAATGCGTATGACTAAATATGAAATGTAACTCAACAATTTTATTTAGGAACAAATGTAACTCAAGTATTACCTATAATATTTAGTAGACAAACCACATAATTGAGCAAATTTTATGTTGTTTTCACGAATTAATTAAAAATATAGAATAATTACTTGGGTATTTACTTGGGTACATAATATATTTTGAGTAGGCAAGTACCTATCGTCAATAAAATTAACAACAAAAGTAATTAGTCCATTATTCTAAAATTAACGATTTTAGTTACCTATTTAATTATATTTTTAAAATACAGTTCGTAGAAGCTTTACATTTTAAGTGTCCTACATAGGTATCAGTGGCGTATTTAGGATTTATTTGAGGGGGGAGATATGACTAAAACAGTTTTTCTCTCTCCACTAGAAATACATTAAGATATACTATAGGTATCAATAAAAAAAACTTCATACATTTTATATATTATATATAGAGCTCAGATTTTATAGCATAATAAGAAACAAAAATAGCACACAATTGTTTTGAAAATGTGCAAAAAAAGAAGCATATTTATTTTAAAAAAGCAAAAAAAAAAAGGCATGACCAAAAATTAACATAAACTAATTATAAAAAATTTGAAAAATAATTAAAATTAAAAAAAAAAATTATTTACCAACCATGTTTTTCCCTAGATTATCAGTAGTGAAACTGACTCTATTGTCCGACAGAATATTTATAATTTATATACATATAGAAAACGAACTATCTACATCCACTGAAGTGATCGGTGCATACTGCAACCAGAGGTTATACAACACAAAAGGCGGATTTCCACTATACATACGTGTACGTGTAAGTGTATAGAAAATTATTTTCTGTGATTGGTTAGTATACATGGTAAGCTTTTGGTATACCAGAAAGTTGATGCTTTCCAACCAATCACAGAAAAGTATTTGTATGCACATACACGTACAGTATACACGTATATGTGGTATGTAGTGGAAACCCGCCTTAAATCTTAAATTTTGAAACGATCATTTGTCATAGGTATAACACCGATGTTATAGATATACTTACTGTATAGGTACTGCGGGATATATAATATGTAAATCTATAATCTATTCGTAAATACGTTTAATAAATTTAATAAACAAGCAAATAATAAAAACAATAATAATTCAATATAACCATTTAGTCCACATTCTGGGTTTTTACATTTGTTTTTATTACAATAGCATAATAAACATATTATAAAAAAATCAACAGCGGGAATAATTTTTTAAAAAGCAAAAAAAAAAACGGTTTATTTGGAATCAGAATGCCATGAAACGAATTTATGTATAAAAATTAGATCTCTATCTCATGTATATATATATAAAAGTATATACTTTAAAATCCGAGTCCTTATTATAAAAGTTCATAGTAAGGTCATAAACCTTATTATTATAATATATACATGAGCGCCTAATGGGGGGGCAAGATAGGGTACTTGTACCCTGGACAAAAAATATTATGAACTTGTAGTTCAATAAATATTACCATAATATTATTATTATTTTTATTATCTTACATTTGAGAATTTTTTTACGTTGACCCCCTCCCCCCTAAAATGTTACCTATGAGCGCCCATGAACATATAACATATTAAATACCTAATGAATCATTTATTTATTTATCATTTACAATAAAAAATTGTAGGCCTCTATTATAGATAATTTAGTTATTACGTCAATAATTTCTTCAAGATCTAATATTATGTTGTTATGAATGCAAAACTTTGTAAGCCATTTTCAATCAGGACTAAAATTAAAATAATATTCAAAATTTAAACAAATAATAAATACGAAAAATATTTCATTAGTAAATAGGGAATATTTACCTCCTTCATAGAATTTCTTAAATATGTTTTTAATCTTTTTATAAGCTAATACAGTGATATAAACTAAAAAAAAGTCAAGGGTCTAGATATATCTCCCTCATCTTCCGCCGTAAATACGCTACTAATTACCTAGTATATTGTAATATTATATATTATTCACAATGACATGACAAAAACTATATTAATTTAAAGGCATTAAAAACTTACAAATTTATATACCATTAAATAATTGTTCTAAAGTTAGTCATAATTGACTCAAAAGAAAAACAATAACTAATATTTGATACTATTTAGTATTTATAGTACCTATTGATTATTTTATATTATATAATTAATAATGAACTCCTTTCATTTTTCCACACACTGTATACATCTTTGTTGTATACACGCAAGTCATATATACTATTTTAGATTCTGAGCGGAGAGATGAATGTAAAGATTTTACAATGTTGTGTGTTTTTTTTTTT
>VUJU01006310.1:0-10725 GCA_009835225.1 Aphis craccivora
CGAACTAATCGCCATCTATTTGGTATTTTATTGGATAGTTCAAGAATTTCATACAATAAAATCTCAATAAATTCAGATCACCTATTGTTTAATAACTTGTATTAAACGAGTAAATATCATTTAGAATAGGTACTGTATAGTATCGTATACGTACAATCCAGTTTGACATAGACTACTTTCGTTTAAAGTACCAATTAAAAATCTATTTTACAACTTACTATAAAGCAGATCAATGAATTACTTAGCTTATTTTGGAGAAGGAGCTTAATTAAATGAATTATTTTAAACAATTTTCGTTTATTAATTATGTGTACCTATCAACTGAACGACTAATTATTAATTACGATATTTTTAAAATTTCACTCATTTACACAATCGAATCATCATATAAAACATTGATTAAATTTAATTTCAAAATAATAATATGTATCTATTCTATTCAGTATTTAACAACAACGTAAAATACCTAGGTGTTCCAGTAAAACCGGGTTTGAATTTTCACCTTTTAAAATTACACTTTGTATTTAATATTTTATATTCACCATTATTTTTAACATTCTTCTACGAAGCTATTAATATGTGCTATTGACTTAATATGTTATTTTGAATAATAATTATAATCATAGTACAAAAATATATCTTGAGATTTTGACAAGGCGTCATAAATATATATTGTGTCGACACAAACCATTATTATAATAAATATATATTTATGAATTCGCTTTTAAATTCTAATAAAAATGATTAAATCTGAATAAACAGATTAAATATAGGTACCATTTGTTTTTAATAGTGTGTAAAAAAATAAAGTCAATGAATATTTTGTCACTGTTTAACAAAATAAAAATATTCATACATAGTACATACACAATGAATGTATTATAGTATTTTATAAATACTCATAAGAATTTATTTTTAACAATTCAATACTTCATTAATATTTATAAATGTAAATTATACAAAGAACTAAGAAGTAAAAAATATGTTCCTATAATAATATGTTTATTTGATTCTGAGTGCTTTAATCTTTTATAATAAATTAATAAATACAGTTCAAATTGGTGTTTCGCTTATATTATAGTTAATTTTTAATTTAGATATTAAAGTTTACAAAAAATTGTATATGTCTAATGTCTATATTATTTCAGCCCACCGATATTTATTATTTTGATTGCCTTCGTTATATACCATATACATTTATTATGTCCATTATGTGGTAATACGTATGCACTGTTGAATGTTAATTCAATAATCAGTTTCATATAATACATGTAATGTACTTATATAATAACGTAAATATCTCCCAGACCTGGTGGAACAAAATATTTTTCACGCCTGCACTCATCACTTGGACCAAATCGTAAACGAAATATTGCAAATTTAATTAACCACAAAAAATTTTTAAGTAACTCTAACTAATATAACCTTGTATATAAACAATCAAAACCAAGTTATAAATAACAATAAATCGTTATGTAACTAATGGCACTTAATAGCCGAAGTTTCTTCTTAAACAATAAAAAACAAATTAGCATAGACGTGGTTTTGTGTTTCTACATTTTTAAGTGTAAACATGTTTTTGACAAATCGAAATAAATTTTAATGAAATATACTAATTGCATGTTCGAGATATCTATAATCGTATCATTAGAGCTTCAATGCATTGTATAATATTGCAGTATAATTGACGTATAGAATAGTAATAACTAATGATTAATAACGTCGTCCAATTAAATAATTCAAAACGTGAATTTTAGCGCTGTCGCACATAAATAATATGACGTATTATAATATTATACCTAACAATATTTAATTACAATTTACTCATTTAAAAAATATTCTTTCAGATTTTATAGTTTATACATATAAGATGCTATAAAACTTCAGTATGTAGTAGCGTTTAATACTGGTATACCTACTAGTACTTATTATACTTGTATACACCTTTTTTTAACACCATAATAACTTATGATTTTAATTAAATGAAAAATAAAATATTTATGTAAGTCCAACTACAATTGATAAATATAATACATAAAACCTACTATCACTGAATTATATAGGTATTTTGTTAAAAAAATAATAATAATAAATATTATGTTAGAGTGACTAAACACTTCATCGCATAACTTTTGTTGTATGACAACATATTTTAAATGGTGATGACAGATGACAGCGAATTACAGAATTTAGGTCCATCCATTTTTGTGTAACTAAAACCATTATGACCACCGGACATTAATGTTAATGAAAAAATTTAATTATTTATAAGATTTCGTAATTGTCAATTACCATCATGGTGCACGTTAATTTTTTTTTTATCAAGAGTTATTAATATTTATTCGTTTAGTCTAATAATCAATCATAAGTTTCTGTGTCACATAATCGTTTGGCAAATGTCATGAATATAATATGAAGGATTACAAAAATTAAATGTTTAATCCTAACAAAAAAATATAATTATTTCGAAAAAAAATCGCATTAAGGATTAATACGTATATTGTCGTATATTGTTTCATATATAAAATCGCAGTTGCATTGAAAATGTTAATCTATATTGTCAGGCACAGCTAAAAATTAACATATTTAAACTCCATCTTCTCTAAATCCGAACTATTCATTATTTTAACAAGAGCAAAAATTATTAACCAGAATAACACACTTGATAATAATATTATAAACATTATTATTAAAAAGTATACATTACGTATAATATATCAAAATAGTGTGTCGTGTGAGTATGAGACCATATTCAGTGGCGATAAGTATAGGATTAAGTAAAGCAATATTGGTATATTGCTCATGTCTAAATGAATGGGTGGGTGGGTGGTCTACCGGGCCTGGGTGGGTGTCTAATCGTAAGACCTCAACACAAATATCATGACAAGTATTATAGTTAATAAATAATAATATAATCTAATATGCTATGAAGTTACTGTTGTCGTAGTTATTTTAGTTCTGTTTTATCTTATTTAATTTAAATTATTATTTTAATTATGAAGAAACAATCAATACGTATACTATGTCATCAGATTTATTAAAATATTAGCTGATATTTAAATAAATGTGATCATAACACTTCTACAGATATAAAAATAATTTAATATACCTATAAAATTATAAACATTATATAATTATCAACAAAATAAATCATTTCATTTATTAACAATAAAATTTTTTTTTATAATAATATGTCTACATAGTACCTATACATACTGAGTATAAACTTAGTACCTACTTACACACACACTTTTCTTACTTAATTTAAGGTACAATGAAAGAAATAATAGGTATATTAATGTTAAATTTTGGAGATTTAAACTATTAAAATTTGAGCTTCAATCTCTAATACAAGATTTGTGACTACATATTGTTTATTATTACGTTTTTTTTTATTCAATAATTAAATTGTTTGACCGTAACAAAAATATATAGGTATTAACATAAATCGATAAAAAAAAATGATTAACAAGTCTATAGTTAAGACAACAAAAATACAAAATAAATAAAAAAGTTAAAATTTCTTTTATAAAATCTGTTACTTCACTATGGCAATTCGTATTATTAAAACAACAAATGGAGCCAAAATCTCATGATATTGAGTACATTTTCCAGATTCTACCACACATATTTTTTACATTCGATTATTTTGAAAATTATTATGAATTGTATTGTTTACTTTTGAACTAAAAATTACAAACCACATACAATTTACAATTATTTTATGTCTACAGTTTACCTATTTCCTTTTTGAATTACAATTAAATAAAAAAAAAAATTAGTCAATTTTCTACCAGAAAAGATGAATATTAAAATATTTTTACCACTCCAAAAAGTGATGACAAAATATTATTTTTTTTTCTAAACACAATTATAAAGCCAATTAAAAATATACATTGATTGGAGCACTCAAAAACAAATCTCCTTAGATTTTATCAAAAATAAGTTAATAATTTTTGAATAATAAATTTCATAATAATACATGTACTACTCATGTCTGAATATCTCCAATAATATTTAAAAGAATATTTAAAAATAATAAACACGTTGAATTAATTCGTCAATCCAAAGAGTTAATAGTTTTTAATGATCATTAAAAACGTTTTCAAAAGTAAATTTATTTTGTAAAATGTATAAAAAAAATAATAAGTACTCTAAACAAAAAAAAAAATTATTAAATTTCGATTATAACCAATAGTAGTAACCAAAAGTTGTCAAATTCTATTGAAGTTTCATAACTTTCATGAGCAACAAGTTTTTAAAAGTGAAACTTTACACTTTATATTTGTGTTGTTTCCTTCTCACTATACCGTATCAAAAGTTACAATATACTTATAAATATCGTGTACTCGAGAGTACGATAAAACTTTTGCTTGATTATATATATTAGTTTATGGCCATTTTGCTTATAATACCTATGAATTCAAAACTATCATTATGAAATATTAAAAAGATGGCATAACATTTTGTTGATTTATTTTGAAAGTTTAAAACCTTGCATCAATTTTATGGAATTGTGTGGCTAGGTAGGTATAATATTATACTAGTGATAATCGATGATCAAATTAAAACAGGACGGAGAATAAACCAAAACAATTATTTCAACAGTAATATTAATTTATCAAAATATAATATAATGTTACTTATATTATCCAGTACACCAACTAAATATATTACTTTACTAATAAGTGAGAATGAAATTGAATGAATACAACAGTTTGTGGTAGATCTGATAACAAAACAAATTTTATCAAAAAAGTTCTACCTACTAATAACCTACTTGTAACAAGTTTCTTAATGTAATATATTATTATGTTTTATATGCATACGATAAATATACAAACAATTAAATGTATTTAAAAATACGGTATTTCTATTATCAAATATTATATAACTATAAAATAGTTAAAATCACAAATTTATAAAATAAATCAATACATTTTTTAGAAATATACTAGGATCAGTAGGATCTACAAGCTAAAACATTTATTTACATCTTGTAAAACCAAAAAACTGATTAAACTATACAATAGTAAAATTATATTTTATACCTACTTAAAACTTTAAAAAAAGTTATAAAATATAGAAGTAAATCAAAAACTAATCACTGTA
The DNA here is from genome assembly GCA_009835225.1 of Aphis craccivora. NCBI lineage: Eukaryota > Metazoa > Arthropoda > Insecta > Hemiptera > Aphididae > Aphis > Aphis craccivora. Next base: position 5,113 of record VUJU01006310.1, read on the forward strand.
AATACTTGCAATTTTCTCCAAATGTTTATATTATAGTGTTATTTATATACAGTTAATTTTTCAAATATTTTATTTTTTTTAAGTTATTTATAGAAAACTGAAATTTTTTAATTTTTCTAAGTATTTCTTTTTAAAGTGTCGGTAAAAAAAATGTTAGGTTTAGGTATCCAAAAAAACTTAAAAATGTAATACAAGATTTCTTAAAAGTTGTTCTTATTGTAGTTAATCACAATTTTCTTATGAGTGTTTAACGTTCAAATTTTTACGAAATATTGCAAAATTGAGAAAATTTACAAGTAATTTTGTAGTTAAAAATTCATTAAAATTGCTGTATTTATATCTAAGATTAAAAAATTCTACACTAAGTTTTCCATAAGTTTTCTTTCGGGTAGCTATAGAAAAAACTCAAAGCGTCATTATAGGAATCCTGTGTCCTGTGTGTCTGGATTTTAAATTTTTACGAAGTCGCGTAATAACGAATTATCCTCAAACGATTTTCAATATTTGTTAGTATTCAAGAAGTATAACTAATTATTTAAATTGGCTTTGCCTTAACATAATTTAATTTTCAAAATATTTTGCTTATTTTTAAAGCTATTTATAGGCATTTTAAGTAATCGTTTTTTTTATTAACGTTTGAAGTTCAAATATCAATGAAATTCGTCAAAATCATAAATATTTGCAAATTATTTTGTAGTTAAAATGTATAAAAAAATTTGTATAAGTAGCTAAGAGTTACAATAATTATAAAAGAACTTAAATTTTTGGGTATTCAGGCTATTAAAACATAAACTACCCTTTTCACCACCCACTGGAAAATATATCGTAAGCTGACAAATCATCTACGTTTAGAACCGTTTTTCATAATTTTTTATTTATTTATTACTCACCTACCTACTTTATTAATTTATTAGTTGTTTATAATAGTTTTTAGAAAAACTATTATTAAAAATGTATCATTATGTAAAGATATTAAAAAAATAATAAACTAAGCTTAACTAAGGAATATATTTGTGGCACAAGTACAATTTATTACTACTCAAAATATTGATACTAATCAATACTCCGATCATTGTAGATATATATAGATCAACTTTAAATATTTAATTGCTGATTCGAATTTTTCATTTTTATAAATCGTAAATCTCAGAAAAATATGAAAATGGAAATGAAATATGAAAAAAATGGTCACTGCAATAATGATTGATGTGTCAAATTTGAATTCGATGTATATCATTGTATACAAAAAATGATTCTGCGTGAAGACGAACAGCCAACTTATTATATTATATTTATATCGCTAAGTACCTACTACCTACCAATACATTTCAAGAAATGGTTTTTGATATTTCTATTCAAATAATTTATTTTAAAATTAGTATTAAGTTAGATTGATTTAATTTTTACCGAAAACATTTCATGCATTGTAATCATTGTATAATTAATATTTAATTATTTTGATAGTTTATCATGTATATTTATAGGGGACTTAACATCATATTGTTGTTGATTGTTGTTTTTAAGTCAATATCTAACCTGCCTTACTACAGTGTAAATACCGTAAAACTGTGTGAATTTGATTATATCTTAAAATTAGTCTATATACCTACATTTTGAAAATTTCATTACGTAAAGTAAAATGCATAATATATATCAAAATCTTTCGTCTCCACTCGCCACGAATAATGTTTTCTAATTATAAAAAAAAATAATTAACATCGTTTTTTTATAGTTGATAATTTCAAATCCAAATTTGAAATTAAATGTTTATAAAAAAAAAATGATATAAAATTTTTTTAGATTTTCTAGTTAAAGTATAAACTATTTATCGGGAACACTTGTGCATATTGTGATTAAATTTTCAAACATTGGCTAAAAAAAAATAACTATTTCTTAAATTTTTAATTGTAAAACGAATTTTAAAAATATAAATTTAAATTTCTTGTAAAAAAAATGTTATTAATTATTTATATAATGACTCATTACCAATTAATATGTGTTCACTGTTTGAACCTTAGAATTTTTGATATGAAATATGAATATGATATTCAAAAATTGGTTACTCAAAATGTATATTGCATATTTTACAGATATTGTTATTGATTTTTTATACTCTTAATGTACCCAATAAAATTCGTACGCGCAATTTCAGTTTTTGACTTGGGGGGGGAATATGACTTATTTTGGGGGCTAAGTCCCCCTAGCCCTTCCCCCTATTCGCGCCTATGCCGGATTACATATACATTTATTATCATGTATTCACATTTCACACACTATTTGAATTATTTGAATGTACCTACTAAATTTATGCAAACACTTTTGTTCTATAATTTCATGCTATAAAAAATAAATATTAAAAAAGCAACGTTCCAACAATATAATACATATAATACAATTAATGGATCAAAAAAATTGATTTTGAAGAAATAACCTTTTTTTTTTTAAAAAAAAAAAAGCCATTTGTAAACTTGGCTTAAACTTCTCCGGTTAGATGCTGACATTATTATTATACATTCCAAATAATAAAAAGATAACAATATAGTAAAAACGTCATTATAAAGTAAATAATGTATTATAATATTATCAGATTCGTTGTTGTTTTATGCAAAGCCGACAAGTGCGTCGCGTTTTTAAAATACCTATACAGTCACCAAGTCGGTTTTCCGGATCAAGCTTCATCTCTTGCCAGAGGGAACGAACAGTATGCCAATCGCGGTGCGTTCAAACTTAATGTACCGTAAAATGCTGTACTTCCGAGTACCTACCGGCTACCTCTCGGTTCTCTATTTATATTGCGGGTAAACATATCGTTATATAATACCTATATGTGTGAGAAAATGTATATACATATTATATTATGCATTTGCATCAAAGAGAATATTAATCAAACTAATTGCTTGTATACACAACCAGCAAAATGCTTCGCACTCATTTGCACTATAATATTGAGGGATTTCATAAAAAAAAAATGGTAGTGGTCATGCTCGGTAAATCAATCAGTACCTATTTATTTTATAGTATTATACTAAACTTGATATTGACATACCTAGGCGTATAATATTGTACATTTTAGATTCTAAACGAATCGATGAATGTATCGATTTTACAATGATGTGTGTGTGTGTGTGTGTGTGTTTTTTTATGTCTGTGTACAGAATAACTTGTTTAATAATCATAATTATTTAATTATTTACTATAATTACCAAATTAGTCTTGATTTTAAAATATCACCCTCATTAATATAAATATATTATATAAGATATATATTCTTTTCTAACAAGTCACAAATGGTGTATTTACACAAAATTAATCGTACATATTATAATTTAAAAAAAAAATGTATTTCCATTACAAAAACTATAAACATCTATAATTGTTGCCGCTTCTGCGCATCCTCCTGCACCTTCCTGCTATCGAAACCGGTTTCCTTATGACAGGGTGACGTTTGGGGATGCGCAGAAAAACAGATTTTGGTCGGTCTGCGGCGCGTTCTCTCGTTGGACAGAGTATAGGTATACATACATGGGCGCCCATTGGGAGAGGCAAGACAGGGCACTTGCCCCCCTGGACAAAAAATATTTAAAACTTGTAGCTCAATAAATTTTACCATAATATTATTATTATCTTTATTACCTTACATTTGGCAATTTTTTTATTTTGACCCCCCCCCCCTCTAAAATATTACTCATGGGCGCCCCGCGCCCATGGATACATAGTTTTAAAACAAATATAATATTTTCGCATGCCGGTATAAAAATGTAACACTCTTAATTCAATCTTCAGTAGTATAGTATATCTATTACAAAATCTACATTGAATAATAAATTCTAGTTTGAAATTATTTCAACTTCATATAAGTTATAAAGTAGGTATACATAATATTTTATAGGTACTACAATAATTATGCAGAGTATCATAGCCGATGATAAGACTATGCCATCGTCCTCTAAGGTCTCGGGTCAATCGACTACAAAACTACAAAAGTCTCAAAACTTCTGCATTATTCATCGGGTTTGACGACCCAAAAGCTGTATGCTAGTTAATAGTTATTAAATTTAATTTTAATCGTGCAATCGTTGTTACATCGTTACGACAGGTGCTTATACTTATACAGATACCGAAAATCTAATTGATTTACGTAAATGAATATTTTTGTTTTGTTATTTATTTTATTTTGATATACCTACCTATTTATTGTATAAAACAGTTTTTTTTACACGGATAAAAATGTTTGGTTTTTGATGCATAAACAAATATATCTGTTGATGACTATTAGTATCTATTATCTATCTCAGTTTGTTTTCATGCAATCTAAATCTAAATTATATAATAGCGATTGAATGTAATATATATGTATTATACATATATATACCACCAAGCGACCAAGCCTAAAGACATATTATCTATCTAATACAAGGTAGGTACCTAAAATAAGAGTAAATAGTAATATCGAAGTGTTAATGTCTATTTTCTAAACCAGGGGTCTCCAACCTTTTTTTACGGCGGGCCAAATTTGATACGGCCAATTTGATACGCTTAGGCATCGCGGGCCAACATTTTTAGAAATGTGTTGTCTAAAAAAAAAATTGTCGTTTATCTAGGAATAGATAGGTTATGAAATTGAGAAATAAATAAGAATAGATAAGATTTATTTTAAAAAATGTATGTTTATTTATATAATTTTTTTATTTTATATTTCAAAACATTAATTAGTTTGGCGGGACATAGGTTGGAGACCCCTGATCTAAACAGTAGGTACTACATAATATGTCTATATATTATATAGACATATAGTTACATTTGGGAATAGTATTATTATAGTAGTATATAGTCTTACCTGTATAATATCCCCAAACTATATTCGAATCCATTGAATATATTTTCATTAAGGACACATTAGAGGTAAACACAACTATCATGCACACAAACGATGGCAATTCGCATGGAATTGCATCAGTTCATTTCCACCTTCTCCGGTACAGCTGTATACAAGACAACAAGATATTATCATTGAGACGACGAATACAGAGAAGACAAGTTATTTGAAAACTCATCACTTGTGTAATTAATAATACAAAATTAAAAAGCCAAAACTCGTTAAAAGTAATTTCAATAGAACTTAGAACTATATACAGTCTATACAGTTAAATAGTGTAGGAAACTTACTATTATTTTCGTCGTTGCAAACGAACGCCGTTCCTATACTTTTGTTTGTGATAACTGACAATATTTAATAATAAATCTTTTAAAATCTTTTTAACAAACATCACGATACTCCATAATATGTGCATCATTAATTATTGTGATTATGTTCGTGACTCAAACAAATTCAAATGTAGGTAGTAGGTACCTCTACCATGTTTATGTATTAAGGCGGGTTTACACTACATACGTGTACGTGTACGTGCATAAAAATACTTTTCTGTATCTAATTGGTTGGTACCTATACATGGTAAGCTTTTGGTATACCAGAAAGTTGAAAGCTTATACGTTCTTACCACACGTATAACTACGATACCATGAAGTTGGATCCAATTCAACTATTTCCGTGTGTTTAACGGTATAACCTGAACGATAGCAGCAGTAACCAATTTTAAAATCTTAAAAATGTGT
>VUJU01006311.1:0-10723 GCA_009835225.1 Aphis craccivora
TAAGTCATAAGATTTTTATTAAAATTACTTAATAATAATAAATTGATGATTCCTTCCTACTAAGCATTGTTTTCTTTAAAGTAATCAAAGTATACTACTTATATTATGCTCAACATTATTGTAAAAACTATATGTGAACATCACCAGTCAATATTCTATGATCGGTCAGAAATAAAATTAATAATGTAGAATTTTTTTAATGATAAATATATTATGTATATATAGGTACTATATTTATTCTTATCTCAATTATTATAATGTTCTAATTCTTATTTTATTTATCTAATGACTTATCATATCAAAACATGTAAATATGACATATGTTAATATGTTAGTTATTTGGTTTTAATCTTAACTATATGTAAATCTATAATCTATATAGGTAATAGCTGTTATCCCAAAGTTAAATTGGACTAATTGTCTGTTATAGAAATTTTGTTAATACGTATCTAGAAAATTATAGTAGATTAGTCAACTATAAATAAGCGTAGTGAATACTACATTCAACTACTATTTATTTCAACATATTGTTAGGTATAAAATTTATTACAATTAAATAATTTTTATTTATAGTACGTGTAACACTATGTTTAAAGTTGCAACTAATAAGTAGGTACACTATAATACTTTAAAAATGTGAATGAAATATAACAGTATTTCTCAACCTGGGCCATTATGGTTTAAAATAAAAAAAAAAATAGTTAGTTTAAAAATATACAAATATTTTATTATGCTAATCCTATATAAAGTCTAAATTCTACAACAATAAATAAACTCGAGATACAACTATAAGAAATAGTTAAACAAATTATATCAAACCAGGGATAAACAGGATAATAATAATTATTTAAAAATGTGTTATATATTATGTATTTATTGTAAAACAAATTAACAGTTTGTTTTATAAATATTGTATTACCTAGGTACTTATACTTACTTTTACTTCTTTTTAAAATGTAGATAAAGATATAGATATTTTGTAGAATTTATACTATAAAACATAAAATTATTAATTTTGTACTTTTACAAAAATTAATTTTTTGAGGTTTTAACATAATATTTTAGAGTTTGTTATCAAAATATTAAACTGATTAAATAATAAAGATAATTGTATATTTTTAAAATTGCTGTTTTTCAATTATTCTCCTTTCATGTTCTGAATTACCAGATCATTATCATTTATTGAATGATGATCAGTTTTAATTTTTTTTTTATTTTCATGGTTAGTACCATACAATTTTTCATTAGATGATCTTGTGGTGATACAAACTAAGATTTAAAATATCTGATAAACTCATATAGGTATAGGGTGACTCTTTTATCAAACAACACTCATTATTTCAAAAAGTATTTACCTACTTTTTTTTTTTTTGTAATTTTGTAATTTAAGATCCATACTATTATAGAATTGTAGAACTCTTCCATATTTTCATCCTTATTAAGTAAACCACTATAAACTTTTAATTTTCAAATAATAACCAACAACCTATACTTAAAATTTCATAAATTAATAAGGCTATTTTTTTATGAACTATAACATTTAAATTTTCAACTTTTGTTGATTCTTTGGCTAGTTATAGCTACTCAAGGTTGGATAGTTTTGAGAAATGTTTATGGGGTGTAGGTAAATGTGTTATAACTCGTCAGTAGATAAAAAGTAATAAGTAGTAACATGAGTCCAATTAATTATAATCATATGACTATTGACAATAATCTATGGCAGATAGTAACAGGTACAATTATTATCACCACTCTCAGCTACACCAAGGGGTCGACGATATCAAATTTATTACAATTATAGCTATTGGATTCTACAAATAAAAATCCCAGCACTAATGGTGTTAATTAGTATACTACTCTACAGATCAACAAAAGTTAAAAATTTTAACATGAAAATTCATGAAAAAAATGGCTTTATTAATTTATGCAATTAATAATATAGGTTGCCATTGGGTTGCCATTTGAAAATCAAAAGTTGATAGTTTTTTTACTATTACTACTAAATATAAGAGTAAAAAAAATTAAAATTGTGTACAGCTAGAAAGACAGTATCTATCAGAAAAACATGTATCTAAAAATTTGGAAAAAAAATAGAAAAAACCCCTATACTTTTTGAAATAATGAGTATTGTTCAAGGTATTGTTTGATAAAAGAATCACCTTGCATAAAAATACTAGATTCCCTACTTTGTTAAATTATTATAGCAATACATGTGTGCAATTAATGTAATACACTAATATTAATATGGGAATATTTTTTAAATGTCCTTATTTTTAGATTTCTTTTAGAATATTTCATAATTTATACAAGGTATGAAGATAACCAGAAAAATAACTAGTTTGGAAAAATTCAATAAATTCAAAAAAAAAAATTATTATTGTGTGTATTATTTTCATTGAAAAGTAAAATGCTAAAGTATATCTATTTGTTTTTTATTTTGGTACTTGTTTGTTATTGTAAAAAATGTACCGCCCCGCCATAAATAAATAAATAAAAAAATACAATAAAATATATAAAAACTATTTCAATATTTAATATTATTAAAAATAGTATAAAAGTATGAAATTCAAATTTTAAAAATGTAATATAACTATAAATTTAAAAAAAAACATTTTAAATTACAAAGGAGGCCAGAACTCTGAAATATCTTTTAAAATAGATTGAAATGCATTTTGTTTATCGAGACGTGTTCTCCAGATAAACTCAGCCAAATAAGACTCCAAAAGATTTCTATCGGTTTAAAATTGAATTTTATATAAAAGTCTGAACAAAGTAGGGATAATAACAACAAAAGCTCGAAAGTTAGCAAAGGTATTAAACATAGATAATTCCAAAATATTTCCTAAAATAGATCATATATCAAGTTAAACACGATAATTGTAGGAATAGGCAATAGCGTAATATCTACACAGCGGGACAATAAATTTTTTACGAGGTATTGGCGATAACAAACAAGTACCTTTATTTTTTTATTTAAAATTTTTTAAACTATTTTTAATCTTAAGTACTCATTTTTATTTTATTTATTTTTTAGTGTTTTTGGAGTGATAACAAAAATTTTTTGGTCTATATCTTTTTGGTTGTACCTACTCTTAGCTGTAGGTAGTAAAATATCTTTGTCCGACAGTGATTACTGAGATTTAAATAGAACTTTTTCAAATAATTTAGGTACTATAAGATTAAAAGAAGCTTCTTCTACTTTTTAATTTTCCAGTATGCTTTGAAAATAAACTTAATTTAATAAATATAATGCTAATACCCATAATGATGGTATTGTTTATAAGTGTAAATGATCTATTTCTTCAATATAAGGCAGAAAATCATTTTGAAGAAAATGTTTAACATACAATCAACTAGCTACATGGTTGGAATAAATCCTTTTTATAATATAATTTAATTATATCTCAGTATGTTCTCTACAGGGTTCTTTAATATCTAAAGAGATGCTAAAAATGTTAAAAAATATTTAGTTTTCAAGTTCTATGATAATATATTTTTTATAATTAAACATACACTAAAAATTAATATCCCAGTTTGTTGTCACTTTTTTTTATTTACATGGCTGTTAGAGTAAAAATAAACTGTAGACCATACTTAATAAATTAAGATTAGTTTCAAAATATTAAAAATAATCTCGAAAATAACTGTTGTCCCAACACTGATAATATATAATATTAAATAAAAAATAGTATTCAAATTTTCCATTAATATTTTAAAATGAGAATAAGGATTTATTACAATAGGTAACTGATATAATTGTTCTATAACAATTATATACCATTGATAACTGCTAAAAGCTTTGTAGAATATCTATAGAAAATTACAAAATGAAAATTATTCAAAGATATGTTATTTTTATTACTTAAAAAATGTTGTTTAAAACAAAAAATATCCTAATTATTGATAGAAGAATTATAAATCAATGATAAATATCAAAAAAATCTACATAATTCATCATAATTCATAGACAATTGCAATTTAAATGAAACTGATATAGTAATCAATAGTATACTAACAAAAAAATGTAGGTAATTATATAGATAAACAGTTAGAAAATAATAATTTAACAGAAAAATAATTAATAATTATTATTTTCCTAAAAAATATTTCAATAACAATTAATTATTATTGTTATATTAATTAATGCGCGTTTATGCGAAAATGTATGTCATTTTATAGAAATAACATAAAACAAAACATTATCTTGACATTATGTATGGATATCTCTCAAAATAAAAATGATTCATCTAAATTGGTGTTTCCAATATATTATAGTTTTTTCTCAGTTATTTAGTTTAAATACTTAATATTAAAAGATGAATTGCACTATAGGTACCAAAAACAAGATATTAAAATCAATATTTCTTAATGTTATGACTAGGGAACGGATTTAAATGCCACAAAAAATATGAAAAATGCCCTAAAAAAATACAACCGATGCCTTAAAAATATGATTTAATATAAAAAAATTCCCTAAAAATCTCAAACTCAAATTCAATAAAAACACAATTTTGTATTTAAAAATGATACGAAAAATGAAACAAACCAACTCAACAGACAACAGTGCAATATATAATTACAATTTAGATAAATAGCTTATCTTATCTCTACCTAATTGCATATGTTCTCCAAAGCTCCACGTATCCGAGGCAAGTTTATTGTTGTATCCTGAACAGGGTTGATTTCACATGGCAGGGTTGTTGGCCCTACGCATAACCCCCAACCTGGAGGACCAGACTACCACAACCACTCAAGGTCATGGTAGGGCTATTACAGTGCACTTATGAGTGCACTGGGCGATGGGCGCGCCACTTTCCCTACGCCGTATACCTAATTGCGTATAATATGTTATAAGTTGTATCTATGTATGTCTAAACATGTATCTACACATGCCAACAATAATTTTGTCTGGAGTCAGAGTTTATTTGATCGGTAAAAACATAGTAAATAATTATTTTTATATTTTTAAAATTAATGTTAATCTACAGTTTTATCGAATTTTATCCATTCCTATATAAAAATGACTTAAAAACATAAAAATGCATTAAAAATAACAAAAAATGCTCTAAAAATGAAATAAAGTCTTAAATGCAAAAAATGCGAAAAAATGCAAAATAAAAGTTACATTTTCTAATTCCTTGACGTAAAAAATGAATTTTGTGCTTGGAAAGCAACGTTTTCAGACATTTAGAAAAAAATGCAATTTGCATTCAAATCCGTTCCCTAGTTATGACAATTAAATAGTTACGAGAACAAAATTACAAGGAGTCCAATTTAGATTTCGAAAAAATTGTACCCCCATTTTATTTTAATACTGTTTTTTATTATCTAGTCTAAATTTATGTTTAAAAGGGGTGAAAAACTACTACACTTAACTATAGATGAAAATTATCAACTATTTTTTAATCTAAGTACCTACTCATTTTTATTTATTTTTTTTTTTAAAGTTTTTGGTCTATTTCTTTTTGGTCTTCTGTAAATAGAGTTGCCTTTTAGTCATAAACATAAGTAGGGGGGGGTCTTGGGTAGGCTTAGCCCACCCTTCAGCTTCTCGAGCATATCTAAATGAAATATGAATGTGTTAAATAAACAAGTTATTGAAATAATACATTTTTGTTAACTATGGGCTCGAGCCCACTCAATTTAATGGCTCTAGTAAGGTCTATGCTTTTAGCTGTAGTAAAATGTTTTTGTCCAACATTGATTGCTGAGGTATATATACATAAAAATAGTTACTTTTTAATAGTTGTTGCTTTTATTTTATGTAATCTAATACCTCATCATTTGTTAATTCAATTAACAATTCATGTTATCATAAGCAATTTCATGAGCACCATATCTCAAAGGCTTCTAATATATTTTTTTTTTCCATTGAATCGGTTATCCAGGTTTCAACCCAAAAAACACTATACTTTAAGTAAAACTTTTCGGGAATTTCTTTCTTTAATATTAGATTAACGTTATTAGTATAGTGCGGCCAGCGAAACTAGGAGGGTGGAACCCAATGGCCGTTTTTGTGAAAACCAGAGGTTCTATAAGTTTTACTGCCTATTTTTATGAATGTACATTATATACATATTTTACATGGAAGACACGGTTGTAGAAGCACTGTAGGAAATTTGCCACCAAGTGCACAACGGTCACCCGTCTAGTTTCGCTGACCACCCTTTAGTTGGTACCTATGTGACATTTGTCTTGAAAGGCTCTTCTCATCTCTGCATTCTTACAAATATATAATATGTTCGCTATGACCAAGATGACAAGATCTGTTATGTTTACTTAGTCCAGCTAGAGAACGCACCGATTCTGCGCATACTTCTGCATCACCCTGCTATTGAAACCGGTTTCCCTATGACAGGGTTACATTTGGGGATGCGTAGATAAACCAATTTTTTAGAGTGCTCTCTCGCTGGATACAGTATAGGTATGTGATATGTTGTAGGTACTTGTCTTATTTATTCATTGTTAAAATTTATGTTGAGTTGGTTAGAGTTTATTTAGGGGTTTATTTTCTGCATACTTTAACTTTTCTTTTTAATCAATTGCATTCCATAATTAATTTTTAAAATACTTTCAATTAGATATTATTAGGGTAATAGGTATTTTTTAGGTCTACTTCATTTTCTTACTCTTAACCTTACTCTTTTTTTATTTTTGCTTCCTCTTCTTTCCCATAATCTAACCTATCCTTATTAAGACTATGTATTTGGTTTTAGTACAAGTTATAAATAAATCTTCTATCATTATATTTAATTCCTATTGTTTTTAATATTTTAAATAACTCTTCCATTGTAGGTACATTATCAATAGCCTTCCCCGGGTCTACAAAAATGATTATGGTTTTCTTTTTAAATCTAATCTGTTATTCCATCATTACCCCTATCATTACCTATCCTTAGTGCTAAAGTTATCTACTAAAATCAATATTCAATTTATAAATAGCTTTTATTAAGGTAAGAGATGTTTAAGAAATATAACATTCTTTTATTTTAATTGCAAAAATTGAAAATTAACAGTAATTAATAAACATTGCCCATTGCAGATTTGTTACAATAATTCTAAAACATATAGGTAGTAGATTTCTAAAATACATAATATGAGATACTCGGCATAGGTATATAATTGTTAATGATACCTGGTATTTATTTGCATATTCATTATATATATATAACTCCCGAATTAAAAGGATTACAACCTATATATGTTGCATTAGTCTTACAAACATACAACATAGTAAATTTGCACCCAGTAGAATCAATGTTGTGTTGTTGGCTTAAATATCGAGAATATTGATTTGTGTAAATGACCTAGTATTAAACTTTAAGTTAAGCCTTATCTCTATTCTTCTGTTAGTTTATTTTTTAGGATATTTAATTTTTAAGTAGGTACATAATAAATGAGTGTATAATTCATTAAAATATAAAAATCTTCATCCCATTTGAAAATTAAAATATTTCAAGAATCCAGCAAAAGAATACATATACCTAATGTTCTTACCTTTAAATTTAATCTCTAGTTTAATCATAAGTCAATTGACACTAATATTGACCAGCCATGAGTCACATCATTATTTGTAACAAATGTGATCGCACAAAGTCTTTTTGATCTCATATTTTTTTTTTAATTTCTACATACAAATGTGTTTATTAATGATGTATAAAAATTATAATTTATTTATTTACTATTTTTTAAAATAAAAGTTAGTATTAATATATGTATTGTACTAAAGCAAAAGAAAGTAAATAATGTAAGTATATGAAATACCAACTAACTTCACACATATAAAACTAAACGAAAATATTACAACTTTCGATTAATTATATGAAGAGATGAAGCGATTAGAAAGATTGTTTTTTATCATTTTTCCATTTAAAATTGGGTGCCGACAAAAATAATACTCATTAATATTAATACTGAGTTAAGTCATACGAGTTCATTTTGACAGGTTCCCGATTTTCAAAAATAGCTATAAACTTGATAAACAATAATATTGAATGTTTTATGTAGTTTTAAAAAATAGCTTAACATGTATATCAAATTGCACGAAATTAAGTAAATTACTCACACAACGAGTAGTAATTAATAAAATAATAAACACAAAGTCTTTTAGTCGTATGGCGGTTTAAAGGTAACAACACAAAATTCTACTGATTATAAGTTGACAACCATGTTGTATGTTTGTAAGCCAGAAACAGCATAGACATGGCGTCCTCTATAATATAATTATTTAGCGATTGCATTTAAAAGCGGCAGGCGTTACAATACATCAGTTATCCGAGCGATTTCAAGAATCTCAGGAGGCATTATTCAACCAAACACCGTCATCACTGTTCGATTACACCAAATTATAATACGCACAATATGCTAGTCACAGCTATGTACATGCAAGAGGAAGGTAACAGTATGGTGCAATAGTGTTTGATAAGGTGTGATGTTACTCCGATCATAATAATAATAATAATATGTCGTTTGTACGACAAGAGTCAAAAATGAATAGCCTACATGGCACGTTCGTTCTACTTACAGGGCCGATTGAGTCGTCACACATGGCAGACACCTCCAACGAGGGGTCGTACACGGTTCGACGATGGATTCGTCGTACTCGTCGAGGACAAAACTCACGGTCGACACTATGTTATACTTTCGTCTGCTCGCGAACCACACTCGGACGGACGTGTAGTGCACGCGACGCGGTCTTACAAAACGGACCCGCTCGTCCGCCTCTCCGTCAGTGTGATGTTTACAGAGGCATCGGAATGAACGCGTAAACAGTAATCGAAATAATACGAAAGCACACCGAACGCTGTCGACACTCGTAATCCGTAACAAAATAGACGGAGTAACACCGTCGACGTTGTTGTTCGGATGCGATAACGGCCGACGGGTGGTGGTGGTGTTGTTGTTTGGAGGCGGTGTGCTCGTGTTATCACGGCGGCGCCGAACCGTTATCAACGCGACGACGACGGCGGCGGCGGCAACTTAATACTGCGGATTGCACAACAATATTTATTTTTATATTTGATGTCAAACATTAAGAACTTAGTAAACTTAGTACTGACAAGCCCTAATCGGCGGCGGCAGCAACTATTGAACCCCGTACTTGTCACTAATATTATTATGGTTCATAACGTTATAAGGTATCAAAGGTCTATGGCCCTATGGGGACAACGGACAACGTTAAGTTAATTCTACCTTGAATCGTGTTTGATAAGTACCTACGCGGTCAAATATTTTAACAAGCTTGATATTTTTTATTAAACTTCAAGTGGGTAATATATTTGATATAATTGTATATAACATATGATATAATATTTGACCGTGTAACAGGACTCCAACGTCACGTTTCCGTCTGTTTAAACGTCCAATAACCCGTTTTACAAAAAAATATCAAAATAAGTACATTCAACAAGTCTTGTTTGACGTTAAAAAAGCGACTAACAACAGTAATGTATAACGTATAAATTATAAATATTTAAATTATTACAATCCTTAACAATCTTCAGAGTATCGATTACAGATCATTAGTTATTACTCGTGTCTCGTTGTTATTCGTTTTTTTTTTTATATTATATTATATTTATACGATAAGGTCAAATTTCATTTCGAGCGATTAGTGGTTTACGTAATTTTTTATTAGATAATATTCTTTGAACAGCGTTCCAAATGAGATAGTTAAATTCCTCTACTAATTAAACAATATTTTATCGGGTGTTTTGCATACAGCATTTACAATCTGTACATTATAATATACATTTCTATGAACTGAGCAATCGATATCGTTTTACAAACAATTGTATTATATACATAGTTATTGACAAACGAAATTGGCAGTATTATTATTATAGCTATCTAATAACTTAATTTATTGATTATGAATAAAAACGGTTGTTTACTTGGAATACCTAATTATTTTTATCTGCAGACATTTCTGTCTCAGATTTATCGCGATAGTTTCTCTCACGCCAATTATTGTATAATATTATTTATTTATTTATTAGAGTTCAACTACACACTAGGCACAACATGTTATTTACATCTACAAGTTGGTACATATTTTTTAGCAAACTAGTGGTGAGAGACGAGAGTAGAGGGTTCATAGTCTAATTATATTATAACCCATTTACCCCTAAGCATCGTTATTCGTTACTATAATAAATTACAAGCGTATTATTATAGGTATCCACCTAACAAGATTTTGTTCATAATATTGTAGCAGTGGAGTATTTAAGGAACCGACTCAACAGTCTCGTGCTCCCTACCAACTACTAGTTATATTTACATTTGTCACTTGTCAGTTGTCAGTGCCTCTGCACCCCGCTTCGCCATTATTTAATTATTTTTAAATGAGGGAATATTCCCAAGTAATTGATTAGATAAATATATAATATGCAGTAGTTCAGTAACCAATTTCGGTAGCCGATATATGATGTTATGCCCTAGTCTTATAGAACGCGGACAGTAAACTTTAATCCGGATACACCATATTATAATTGAGCCGCAAGCTCACAAAGCATCATAGGCTGTTGCGTCTAATCGGCCACCCGCCCGACAATAATGCACGAAAAGTACCTACTCAATATTCAATATTGATATACAAAATATTATTATACTTAAAGTCAGGCCCGTATTTAAGGGAGGGCTCGGAGGGGCATTTGCCCCTGGCGGCAATATTAAAATTAGGTTTAGGGGCGGCAAAATATTGAAATGGTCAAAAATTTAAAAT
>VUJU01006313.1:0-10720 GCA_009835225.1 Aphis craccivora
ACTCGAGGTCTGGATAATATAATAATTTAACATAGTAATATATTATTATTATATAATATTAAACGTTTAACATTATAATTTATAATAATAATAATAAATAATAATAATATTATGTGGGTTCGTTCGCCGATAACGGTGTGGCCGGCGCGGCGCCGCCGCT
This sequence comes from Aphis craccivora, assembly GCA_009835225.1. NCBI lineage: Eukaryota > Metazoa > Arthropoda > Insecta > Hemiptera > Aphididae > Aphis > Aphis craccivora. The sequence goes on from VUJU01006313.1 coordinate 161, forward strand.
ACCGCCTCCGTCATATCGTATCAGTGTGCCGCCGCCGCCGCCGTCGTCGACAGTCGCATTGCCGCGTCCGACTCGTGCAGTCTGTTGTTTCGTAAATGTCCGTGAATTGAGCGCGTGCGCGCTCGTACTCTGGCTTTATCAAAATAATACGTTTGAAAATTACTAACCGTAACGTCGTCACGGAAAATTAAAAAAAATAAATTCGCCTGTTTTCCTATAAGTACATACCTATCGGATTTCGAATCACCTAATAAATTAAAATTTAACACTGCCGTAAAAAGCAATCAGAAAAAAAAAACTGTATGAAAAATATTTCGTCCATCAGTGTTGTTGCACCGTAAAAAGTCACTAGGGACTACATTTGTTGTCGTAGGTATTTTTTTTACGTCAAACGATTCGGACACGTCTTGAACCCACCGTATTGTTATACACATTATATTATTAAAATATGTAGGTAATACTATATATTAGGTAAAGTATTTAAATCAAAATGTTCGACACCGTTTAATCGGCACTATAAAATCGGTAGTATCGCCACCTATACCGCGTTATCTATTTGCCCGGGGCTGGTGCGCGTGAAGAGTAAATATTGAAAAACGCGTCGTTTATCGCAGTTGTCCTGTCACTGCTACAACAACTGCCATCACCACTGCTGCCGTTAATTGATAATGACTGGTAATCGTGCATGAGATGCTCATCGCCGACGGTTAGTCAGAGGAAAACAGCCGTAATGTCCAGAAGAAAACAGAGCAACCCGAAGCCGCTGAAACGTAAGATTTAATAATATAATACTTTAATAAGTATATTATAATAAAATACTCCTTTAAGGCTATAATATTAATATGCACAATTCTTCTTGCTCGCATTACACATTTGTACATCGATATTTGATAGGCGATTATTATCATTATCGTTATCTTTATTTATATAATTATATTAATTTATAATAGTATTATCGCGACAATAATTATTCGCGTCCGATTATGATAATAATATAATGATGGTAGTCGCTTAGTGTGGGACTTGCAGTGTGTAGACGTGTAGAGAGGATTTGGCTCTGATAAAATTAATAATAAAACCCAAGAGTAAGAGAGTGTAAAGAAAAAAAATACTTAGAGATATCTATCAAGGGTTATCGAGTGGTCCGCCGAACACGTGGACGTTGAGTGTTACGTACGATAATCGCTGACTTTAGTATCGTGGCGTTTTTTGTCAAATCTACAATTAGCGATTATCCGTCTCTCGAGTCCTACACAGGGAATGACGTTGTACAAATTGCAATGAATTTATTATTATTTATTATTTATCGATATTAAAATAAAATATTATAAGTCACAACTATACCCGATACAAGATACCTATAATAATAGTAAAACGATTATTACTGAAATATAGGTACTCAAACTTAATAATATAACTAAATATCTAAAATAAATATCTATAACTTTATATTATTAACTTAAAATGTTATTTTATAGAAAATGTTCCCAGTTTATCCCTGTTTATATTAGGAATAGATTTTCGATCTTCTCCATATGCGAATAATTAGTTAGTAATTTTCGATGTAATTTTATTTTTTTAATGGTTGCTTAGAAATATAATTACTTTTTATACTTTCGAATGTAATTTATATTTTATTACAAATGCAGAATTGATTAAGATTTCTGAATTTTATTATTAGTTCAGAAATAATTTTCATTTAAACGTGGTTTAAATCATAAAAGACCGAAAAATTAAATGCCTTGTAGGTATATAATACAGATTTTTTAATAATTATGTGAAAAATCAAACAAATAGATTAAATTCAAATTTTGCATGTTTATTTTATGACATAAAACCACCTCTTCATATCATAGATTGTGATCACAGATTTTATTTTGTACATTTTCAAGTACATATAATGAATTCATTGGTTTGTATTTGATATTTGATAGCTTAAAAAATTTTAGAATTAAAATATGTAATATCGTACGTAATGTTATTGAAAATAATATTTGAGCAGTATTCTTACTACCTACCTAGTAAAATAAAACAATTTTAAATTCATATATTTTATGTAGGTTGTATAATTTTATGAAGTCTTGTTTATTATTATTATAATATCCTTTAAAGTTTAAAGTATTTAGTATTACAAATGTATAATTGTAAGCTTTAAATGTTGTTAAAATGAAATAAAATTGTTGTCGGTTACATACTTTTGTAAGATGAAAGTGTTCTAAATTGTCTTAAAAATATATATTTAAAACTATTTTATCGAAATCTGAAAGTTTAAATAGATACATGAATAATAAATATATAGTTGTTATTATCTTTTATTTTTTGTTTGTGAATAAAACAAAAACGGATTTTACGATATGATATATTTTGTACTGCATATTGTTATAAATGGAAAAAAAAAAGAAAATGTCGTTTGTCACACATTGGGTCCTGTGACCTATCTCATAGTTGCGATAATAACACACACATGCATTTTATATGCACGTGTATGTATATGTTTATATGTATATATATACTCTTGGGTAGACTGGTTATATAGGTTTGCCCTTGATGATGTTTGATAGTTCGTGCTCTATCATCTCGGTTGGACTCCCCAGATGAGTCGTTCAGATTAGCCGAGAGCTGATGGGGCCCGGCGCATTCACATTATCCTGCTGATAACATTATTGGATAACTCGACCCAGGCCCGCGTTTTCATCTCTAAATCTCTCAATGTTACCGAACGATAATCATCTCTGGGTTGTAGTTTTTTTCGTTATCTTTCTATACACCCTCTTTTAATTATAATCTCTTCGGATAAATCTCACCCCGCCTCATTCTAACAAAAATAAAAATAATAATAAATATTGTATTATTATATTATAAACACTAAATGGTTGTTTGACTTAACGTTATTTAATATTGTAGTAGAGGTTAATAATAAAATACATCTAATATAGATGCACGATGGTTTTTATGTGTAGATAATGTTCGACAAGCTACAAATGTTCAATTATGTGTTCTTATCTACATTATCATTTTTTTTAGTATTTTTCATTAATATTTAAATACATTTATAAGAAATAAAAACTATTACCTATCAAATTAACTTCCTAATTTTTTTATAGACATAAATTATAACACTTTTTTTATAAGTTATACTGTTATTCATTAAAAATAAAAAATATATTGATAGGTTTTACCAAGACATCGTTGTGAATTGTAAAGAAAAAAATAAATGTTACCTAATAGGATTTTAAAGAATTTTGTAGATATTTTCATACATACTTCCTTTTGAATTGTGTATCGTATTACATAGGTAAATATAGAATGAAATCTTCAACTAGTTTTCTAACGTAGGTTAGGTTAGGTTATTTTGTTAAAGTATAATGTTTTTTCCTACAATAACAGTTTAAAGAACACTGTTAGATCGTCAACTATATTAAACTAGTGTGTTTTTATTAGGAAATTGAATGACTTGAAAAAACAATATTGTCTGATGATAGGAATGTTAGTGTGTTACATTTTTTAAAGTTGTTAATTTTTATAAATTAAAATTAAAAAAAAAATTAAGTATAAGTATATAGGTGAAAATGTTCAAAACATTTTGTTTTATAAATTATATAGTGAAATTAATTAATATAGGTAGCATAACTGGTATTTTATTTATTCAGAACCAAATTATTGAAAAGAAGATTTTTAAATTTAAATTTTATAAAAATTAATATATAACTAATAAAATTAATAATCAATAAATAAATATCTAAACAGATACAGGTAATTCATTTTGTGGGTATGGGAGGAGCGGGGTCGATGATGGTTCTTCACAAAATATAAATGGTATTTAAAAACAATAATTTTTGTTATTTTCGATATAACAAAAGTAAGTTTTAATTTATTATTTATTTTTAAATTATATAGTTGGTTAAATAGTATTAAATTAATAAATTCCCCTCTCAAATTGGTCTAAACAGATAGTATTTTACTATATATTTTGTTTTATATTCATAAGCATAATATTATAATCTTAAATACTTAAGTGTTTTACCTATTTCATCGATGTATGATAGTCGTATATTATAATATATACTCTTTAATTGTTGGTATAGATTTATATAATAAATAAATATAACAGTTTAATCTATGTAATCATATTCCTACATGACTACATTGTATAAGAACGAAGGTGCAAAAACGTTTGAGATTTTTGAGTTATTCAACTTTGATATTCTTTATATACATACAATGTTGGTCGATAAATATGGTATAATTATTAACACTTAGGATTCAAGTGTCACGATAATATACTATTTCCTATTTATTTATTTTTTAATTCCATTTACTATGATAAACTTACAATAAAACTGTTTTTATTTTATACTAATATATCGAAAATATCGAATTAAATAATTTTATTTAAATTATTAATTATATATTATTTAATTAAAATAAATAGGTATTTATAAAAAAAATATATATATATATTTGAAAGAAAAGTGCAGATATAAATAATTTGTTAAATAGTTTTAATCCTGATCAATGAATTACTATATATATATATTATACCTATGATAAGAAATCAGTATGAAAAATAAATGATAATAAAGAAAAACATCGTCGTTATGGATAAGTGTCTCTTAAATCATTTGTATAGATAATGGTAATGTACATAAAGTGTTTTGTTCTTGTACGACTGTCTTGAATAGAACGTTAAAAAGTAGATACTTACTATTTATTATTTTCACTTAATACGATTCGGTGATAATAAAATAAGTTATATGCTGTCAGGGATCAAGTGATTTATAATTAGATAACAATTATATAAAATTATAATAATGAACAATCATTGTAATCAACAATTCTTAGAATCAAGAGTTACAAGTAAAAGGACCTTTGCCGGCATTGCCTAAAAATATCATAGTTATTTTAAATTGATCCTATCTCACAACGGTAGTTACTTGTTTATTGAAATCATTTTTTAATTTATATTAACTTATTTATAAAATATGTTTTTAGATTGTAATCTAATTATAATAATAAAATTTTAAAATTTTATTCTTTAATTGAAATTTACCACTACATACTAGTATTTTCAGTATTTTTGTATTTAAGTAGGTTTTGTAAGGGTGAAGTACAAAACAATCATTAATAAAAAATCATGTTACTTATAACTTTTTAAGTTATAATAATAAATAGTAGGATTTAAGTTAAATTTTTTGGTATTTATTCGTCAAGAAATTGAAAATCTTATACTTAACACTTACTATTTATGCCACTTCACTTAATTAAATATACTTATATTATTATTAAAAAATATATATAATACACATATATATTAGATAGTATCTATTTATGATATTTTATTTCATTTTGTTCAATATAATTATTAGTGCATCGATATAAATAACATAAAAAGACGTTGTCATTTTTATTAAAGTCTATCTAAATACGCGAGTTATATACCATTAGTGTGATGTTGACCTCTAGTGTTTTTGATTGCTCCGACATGTTTTATATACCTATCGGCTATCATATTAGTATAGGTTTAGACCGATGATGATGAGGGGAAAAAACGACAACAGGTAATACACGATTGTACGTGTTCAAATATTTGTATAATTACGTCATCGATTCTCACGGATAAAAAGAGTCGGTGAAAAAAAATTCTCTTATCTTTTTATTTTCTAGGGTCACGGATGGACGGTTATGAGTAAGACACAACGTGACCATTAGGCGTTCCTTGTTTATGAAACCTTTATATACTTATATATACCAAACTTATTTTTTATCTTTATCGATTTATCATATAACCTCCTCCTTATTATACCATCTACTCGTAGACTGCATCTCTTCCGAAATACTTAAAATTATAATTAAGGTACCTAGGAATATTGTTGTTGTTACCAATAACGTTTTATAAATAATAAATAAATGACACTTTTATAGATATGTCCTAAATTACTGCAACTTACAAGCAAAATCTTTAATAAGTAATGAGGATGTTATTAACGATGTTTCTTTTAATACTTTTCAATTATCTAGGTTATGAAGTTATTCTAACATAAGAGTTTTCTTTTGTATGATGTTCAAATGTTAACGAAATTGGATATTCCAACATAAAATAATTTTTCCTCTAATGATTTAAGTTATATTATTGTTCTTCAAAAAATAATTATCATAGAGAATTAAAACTTAAAACTTTTCGATAGGTATATTAGGATTTTCTTTACAGAATGATATTTTAAGAATATTTTAACTAATATTAAACATAAATTATTTTTAGAGATAGATTCTTCTTTGCTCAAAGTCATATTTAAATATTCAACCTAACCTTTTCAGATTTATTATTGAATTCAAATACATTAACAAGTCATTATAGACTATAGTGCTACCTATCCTACTCAATGTCTTGTTATAATCTCATAAAGTCATAACCTACAATTCAGACAACGTGAGTTCCCCAGTTCTTGAATTAATTATAACAATTTTAATGAAAATAAATGACAAATTTAAAAATGACATATTTGAATATGATAAAACTTGATTTAGTAAAAAATAAATTATGTTTTTTACGTTTCTAATCTTTTAATAGTCCTTTAACATTGTTACAGTGTTACGGTTTTATTCTACTGCTGAATCTAAAGGAAATTAATAGCCATGATGAATAGAATAGGGTCTCTCACGTATTATCCAATCACAATAGTGGCGTCTATATAGTAAATAGGTATAAGGGGGTCAAGAAAATTACACCAACAATTCAAATAGCTCTATCGAGATAAGGATATTTTTAGTTTATACACAGAACTCTGTAATTAATTTTATTTATAACATTATCTTAAATATTATAAATTCTATAACAAGATGAAATATAAATAATTTTAATCGTGATTTCAAACTTGAATTTGTAATTGATCGCTCGAAAAAAGTATTTATAAAAAATTAATAAACATAATATTTTTAGTACTAACTTTAATTATTTTATATCTAAGAATTTACAAGTATAGATATAGATACCTACTTCTTTTTGAATTAAATATTCAGTAAAAAAGTATTTATACATTGTAGATACATACAAATACTTATAATTTTTTGAATGACATTTTAGGTTTTTTTTTGAGTGAAGAGATGAATTTATTAATTTTACAAAAGTGTTTTTTAGTGTATGAATGTAATAGTAATATGTATATACATTACACACGATAAGTAGTCGAAAAATACATAAATTTTCAACTTTGAGGTTAGTTTCGAATAGCACTCAATAGCAGTTAGCGAATTGGATCTTGTTTGTACTTTAAACAGGTCAAACATAACAATTACCAAAAAATTTAAAAATAATCCACTTATAGGTGATTGATAATACTAAGTCTTAGTATAGGTACTAAATACTAATATTAAATTGCAGGTTGGTTTAGATAGAGGCACAGACTTTTTAACAGTGATGATTTGTAAACTTTAAACTATTATAGGTATGCATCATGCATGTATAATAAATAAAAATAAAGTATAAAGTTTCTTTAAAATATGAATTATTTTATATTACGTATACATAGGTTTGGTATGACATACAAATATCAAATATAATATTGTCGTTTTTTTTTTTATTACTTATATGGGTAATTGAATAAAACAGTAAATATATAAAAATAAATATAAAAGTTTGAGTATATATTTTAAATAATATTATGTATAAGTACATTTTTAGAATTTTTTTTAAGATAATATGTATTTTAGTATTTAAAAAATATTTTAATATTTTTACTTAAGTATTTAACAAAACTTAACACCTATATCTGCTTTATTTTCTGTGAGCAATAAAATTGATCAATGATAAGTTATCGATGATCATTATCTATTGCACGTAACATAGTTTATGACACCAAAATAATATTTTAATCAACATTTTATTGTGCCATATATTTAATATTTGTTCAACTTCAGATAAAAACTCTTCCCATTCAATATTTTTTAGCTGACTTTCATAATTCTATTTCTCCCAGATTCCGTTCACTTAGTGAATGGAAATACGATTTTTCATTCGTTGCAAATTGTCAATGATAACGCCATCGTATTTTTTTTTTCATCTGTATAATATATATTATATAATATAATAAATAATAATATATTACAAACATAAAATACATACAAATAATAATAGGATTTCACCATTTCTCGTTACCAGTTGGATCTATACCAAAAATAAAATTATTTTATCTATGCATAATGCTTACACATTTACACTATTATTATTTTTTTTTAACCAAAGTTGTGCATATATTGTGGATTTAATTCTATTGTTACTCCCATGACACGTCTGCATGCAGTGTCACCTTTCGTATTTAAATCGCTTTTTCCTCTTTCCATCTACCGCATGCTTTAAAATAAATTATGTTCGGACTTAATAATATAGTATAGGTACCATAGGCTACATAGGATTTGTTTATAATTTATTTATTTTCATACTAAAATTGTTTGCTGTACTTTAGAATTATTTTAATATGCTTATGGTAAATTGTGTGTTGATACTTGATACAACCATTGCCGGGTCAAATTGGGGTTAATAATTCCCAACAATTATGATGTTATGCCACTTGAAAATGTTAGAATTAAAAAAAAATTAATCATTTTATTTTTAAAGTAAATATATACTTTATTATATTTATAGTTATTAAATAGGTTTCAAATGATATTTTATAGTATACTGTATACACTTCATAGTATGATATTGATAAGAATAATTATTACGATAATAATGATTAAAACAAAATACCATTAAACTTGTTAATAATTTATCTTTGTAATTGGTTTAAAATTTACTACAGTACACTAGATCAAAAACAATTAATTTCGTATTTAAAAAAAAAATAAGATAAAGTATTAAAATATATTTTTGTCTTATATTTCAATATTCATTATAAATAATTGTTTTATAAATAATAAATTTTAAATGCTAAATTACGTAACAACCTATGATTTTTGTTAACTACAATAATTTTGTCTGAACTAACTTTTTTTAAACACTTGGAGTTAAGATAATCTTATTTGCTCTTTGCCAGTTATATATACTCCGATATGATGTCATTATTGATAAATTATAATCCTGTTTACCGCGTGAGTTTCTTAGTTAATTGCCAATAAAACATCAAACGATTTTCTATTTGTAGTTAATCATAGTATATTGTTTGTATTCATTATTCTTAGAAAATTGTAATTTATTTCATACTTCAGTATAGCCAGTTTATACCTATTGTGTGTTAGTACTATTAATCAACGTTTTAGTTTGTAATTATCTTTGATTATCAGATTAATTTAAATTCGTTATCATAAGTAGAAATTCGATTTAGTTTTACTTTATTAAGTATTCCTTGTAATTTTGTTTTTTTTTTAACATATCTTTAAATGCATATGTTTATAACATATTATATTTTATTCAGTATCAAGTATGTTAGTAAATGTGATATATATCAGAAACTTTTAAGTAAATTTATAAGTGCTATGTAGATTTAGATAAAACATCATTAAGTTAAATCAAATAAATGTAATAATTATTTAAAAATGGAAGTAGGTATTTAGTACATTGTATACAGTCAAAATATATAATATTACAAAGAAGTAGTCTAGGATCCTTTTAATTTCATATGACAGTATGTCACACACACATTAAAACTGTCTAATAATTATCAATTAATAAATAAATTTATAGTTTGACGACTGTAATAGTTATTTGTTTTAATTTTTTAATTGGCTTAAGTTAACAGTGGAAATATTGTTAGATTCAGAAAGATTGTTTTCTACTATAAATTATTCTATCTATACCCATAAGATTTTCTCAGAAATCTTTGTTGCCAATTTATAATTTTGTTGGTAAATGCACAATGCAGAGTAGGAATAAATCATAAATCTACAGATATATCATATAATGTATTAATATTTAACTGTGTGTATTTATTTTAATGTGGATTTATATTTCTAATTAGTAACTAATGCGTAAAAGTGTATAAGCGTAAAGCATATTACATAAGTATACACAAACCATTATACGGGTTTTTTTTTTTAATATCGGATTGACTTTTAAGTGATTACTGATTTGGATATATACTATTATATATGTCAACAATTTATCAGATATGAGATATCATTGGATCGTATATGTCCTATGACCTATACGATTATAATATTTTTTTGTATGTGTCTATAGTTTATGATTAATATTTTATTCTGTTGAACAATGAATTAAAATATTAAAATACAAACATTTATTTAAGTAATAATTACGTACAAATTCTTTGTGGAAGAGAAAAAATTTAAATGCAATGAAAATATAGTGAGATTCTTATAATATACTATAATTATCTACATGAATCAGTATGCAGTACTTAGTACCTACATAGATACTACTATGTATTGATTACTATTTATTATATAGTTATAAATTTCAGTTTTGTTTTACTCTATTACCCACTTATTTATAATCAGTATATTAATATTTAATATAGCTCAAAACGTAAATGATGACGGTCAGTGGCGTATCTAGGATTCATTTTACGGGGGTGTTTTAATATTGAATAGTGTCATGGAAGGTGGGGG
>VUJU01006314.1:0-10718 GCA_009835225.1 Aphis craccivora
TTTTTTGGCCCTATCAAAATACTTGAAAATTTAATACAAAGTTCCTCATAAGTTTTTCTTATAGTGATTAAAAAATTATAAGAATACATATGCACAATTTATTTTTTTTAGCATTTGAAGTTAAAATATTGACAAAAATTCGTTAAAATCATGAATATTTGCAAATTATTTTGTTGGTATAATTCATAAAAATTTTTGTATAAGTAGCTAAGAGTTGAAAATTGAATACAAGATTTTCATAAGTTTAGCTTACATTAATTATAAAAGGAGTTAAATTTTGATGTATTCAGACCATTAAACATAAACCACCTTTTTCACTAACCACTGAAAATTATATTCTAGGCTGACAAATCATCTTCATTCAGAATCGTTTTTCATATACAATGATAATTATCATTGGATTGAATTTTAACACTCCTATAATATATAATAATGATCCATATGACATCTAATATACAGCAGAGTGTTACCCACTTACCCACTTTTTTGGGCTTGCATTTCCTTTACCTAAGATATATTTTTAAATTTTGTTGGTATGGTTCGCGGATCACCGTTGGTCTGTGGATCATAGTATGGGAACTTCTAACTTCTATATTAGACTGTGTTTACAATCTATTAAAATACTGAATAAGATGAGAATTATAAGAGAGTTGAATGATAGTTTGTGGGACCAGATTTCTATGGGTCATGAATATTTTGAAATAAACCTTACAAGACCATAAAATACATTGGACAAAATATGTATGATTTCAGAATTCTTAAATTAAAATAGTTTGTTAAGTTCAAATTTTTGGTTTTTAGAAAGCTTAAAAATGTAATACTATAGTAGGTATTGATATTAGTATAGAACATAACAAGATTAATTTGTATTAATCCTTGATAGTCATTAGTCAGTATAATAAATAAATAATTATTGCTGTTTTGTAAAAAAATTAGTTACTCATAAATAATAATTTATTTTAAAATAAAAAATATATATATATTATATATATGAAAGTATATAGGTATACATTTTGTGTAATGCAATTTAAATAGAATATTTTTTAAAAATCTTTAGGTTAATATATTTAGGTCTCAATATATTTATGCACTCCTTGTAAAATGTTTATATGTTAATGATACACATAAATAAAATCATAAAATTTACTTATAAATTAATAATTTTAAAAATAATAAGAATTGTTAATTAAATCAGTTTACTTTTTACTCACATTTATCATGTTTAGACAACAATACTTAGTAAAAAAAAAAAGTTTTAAGTAAAATGACAAAATTGTTGTTTTACAACTTATGTTCCTTTTTACTTTTTATTGATTTATAATTTATATAATTGTTATGTTTAAAATTGTAATGTTGTACCTAGAGTCATGGCGAAGATGATTATGAACTGGATATCGGTACAAAATTGTTTATGGATGTATCGGTTCAACCAAAATCTGATTTTATAGAAACTATATCTAGATGGTATAACTCAAGTTTTGAGTTGGTTGATTTTAGTAAACCTGGAAATGCTGTAAACTCAATAAATCGGTGGGCAGAAAACCTTACTCATGGGCGTATTCAACAATTAATATCTGAAGGTTTTTATTTAAATATAATATAATCAATTTTGTATGAGATTTAATATCAAAGTTAAAATATTATGTTTGTTTTAGCCGAAACTAAAGAAAGTACTGTTCTTCTTTTATTGAATGCTATATATTTTAAAGGATATTGGACAATTCCATTCGATAAAGATCTTACCAAAATAGGTACTTTTTATTTAAATTCAAAAACTACTGTTGATGTTCCATTGATGACTACTTACAACTATTTTAAATTATCTACTATTGAATCACTTAATGCTCGATTAATAAGTTTGCCATATCAGGTAAAATATGATTATTCAATTTTAATAGTAATAATTTATTTAACAACATTTTTTTAGGGAAACAAATTTGTTATGTACATAATATTGCCAGATATAATTGATGGTTTAGATAATTTAATTAATAGAATTAATCCATCATTGCTAGGAGATTCAATAAAAAATATGAAAATGTTTTCTACAAAACTTGTGTTACCAAAATTTAATTTTGAATATACATCAATTCTTGGACCATTGTTACAAAAGGTTTGACTTTTTTTAAAACAGTTAATTTTTTTATTCTAATTCCTGTGTTTAAAAAAACTAAGTTAATTGAAGGACCTGTATAATAATCAAATTTAAATAATTATGTTTTATATTTATATATATATACTATTATACTAGTAATTTAGTAACTTTCATAGTAGTAATATAAACTTAAGTAAATTATTTATTTGTTCTAATTAATAGTTAGGTATTACCGATATGTTTGGACCAAACGCAAATTTAACAAATTTAGGAAATGATGGCCTATTTGGCAGTCTTATTGTGTCCAATATACTTCAAAAAGCTGGACTTGAAGTAAACGAACAAGGAAGTACTGCTCATGCTGCTACTGGTTTGTTTTAATTAATTTTTATTAACACAATTATGTGTATAAAAAAATAATTAAAATATTTTTAACTTTATTATAGAAGTTGATTTAGATCACCGTTTTGGGGTATCCATCGAAGCTTATTTTGAAGTCAATAGACCATTTTTATTCATGATAGAAGATATTACCATGGATACTATAGTATTTGTTGGACAAGTTATAAATCCACTTTCACAAGGCGTGCCTGTAGTCTCTATTCCAATTGTTAACACTCCAACTCCAATAAAATGTAATGTTATAAATCAAAATTATAAAAATCATTATTTTAAAAGCCAATGCTAGTAGCAAATATTATTTTTTATTAAATGAATCTTACACAACTACCACTAGATTTAAAAATTGTTATACATAATTATATATATTATATATGAATAATAAAATATATTATATACTACAGCTGTGGGTGATATTGAATTGAAAATGAATTCTGAACAAAATGTTGACTTCCAGCGATTTAGTTATTTTGACAGAGAACTATTTCAAGTAAGATTTTTTTATGAGAATATTTAACTATTTAGAACATGTTTTATATACATATAATTCAAACTGTATTTTCAATAAATTGTAATTTTAATTACTAATTACTAGTGTTTCTAATTTTTATAGGAACTTAGCTCTAATCAACCAGACTCAAATTTTGTAATTTCTCCAGCTAGTATTAAAAGCATGTTAACATTAATATCAGAGGGTGCTCGCGGTGATACTTTGAATCAATTAAATAGTGTTTTACGTTTACCAACTGACCAATCAACATTTCATAATGTATTACGTATAAATCAATTGTCTATGGAGAGTAATATAATTGATTTAGTAGTTGTCAACAACATATTTGTCAAGAATAAGAATAGTATATCTAATTATTTCAAAGATACAGCAGAAGATTTTTACTCTGCTAATATAACCGAAATTAATCTTCTTAATATTGAAGCATCAATTAAAATGATCAATAAACAAATTTCTGATGCTACACGAGGACTTGTAAGCAGTATAATTTCTAAAGGTGTGTGTTTTTATTTTTTAAATTTTAAGTATTTAAACATTCAAAGCATTTGTTTTACTTTAGTAAAATACAATCTATATCTTAAAAATTATATAATTGTTTCCTAATTATTATAAATTTTAATTTATTATATTTTGAGCAGAAAGATTTATTTTACAATAATGTGTATTTTTTCATTTATTTCTGTGTCTGAAGCTTATATGTAAATATGTGGCCTATGTGGCCTAGGCTCGGCTAGACTAGACTTGTTTTGACCTTCTCTCTAAGTATATATATTGGATAATAAGTCATGAAGTTGTCATGAAAGTTTTTTCCAATTGGCCATAGGTACCTTTTCTCAAATTTAGCAAATGTTAAGATATAATGTACCATTTAAGAAGAGCCTTATTGGCAAAACATACTTCTTTTTTCAAATTTTACCATTTTTACAATACATTTTTAAGATGATTTTATGTTTATAAATCCAAATAAAAGAAAATATTGTCTTTAAATTTATTTAAAAATTAAAAACTTCAATACTTAGAAATTGAATAAATACATTGTGTGTTTGGTAAATCATAATAAGTGTTATTTTAATAAATGAATATTTATGCAAACTTATATTTATTACTAGCCATTTGTAGGTATACCAACATAATAGAAGGGTGTACGTGAAACATTTCCAAACAAATTAATAATTAGAAAATATAAGGACTACAGTTCTATTCCCTCCTTCCCAAAAAGTTGGTTCTAGTTGTATCAATGGTCTGAAGACACTATTTATTACATCCATTACAATAACCTACTTAATGGCGAAATACACTCGATACTGTACACATACTTAAGAGTTAAGAGCAGAGCCATTACTTGATGATTTTATTTTTATTTTCCTATTCTTTGTTTAAATAATATAATAATATACAAATAATGTTTCAGATGATTTTGATGGAAACACTGAACTTTTGTTAGCAAATGTTCTTTATTTCAAAGGAGATTGGTTAATTGAATTTAATGAAAGTAGTACTAAAAAAGAATGCTTTTACACAAAACCTAATATGTGCATTGACGTTAGTATGATGAATTTACAAAATCAAATAAGATATGGATATGTATCTGATATTAATGCTCAAGTTATTGAACTGCTATATAAGGTAAGTAAAAATATATTACTATATAATAAATATTACTAGTAAGTAGTATATTAATATGTAAAATAACTTTATTTTGAAAATAGTTACTTTAATATACCTTAGGGAATGAAATTTTTTTTTTTTAAATAACGTTTATTGAAAATTTACAATCTATACAAGTTTTGTACAATAAGTAAATAAATTAGAGGGAGGGATGACAATGATGGGGCGGTGTAGGAAAGCTCACAGTTGAGCTACCTTTTATTGAGTCTTAAATCTAGTTAGATCTGTATATTGTAATTTTAGATAAAGTCTCTGGGCCAATTTCTGTTGAGTCGGCGGGGAGGGTTGTCGGGATGATGTTTTGAGCGAAGATTGGATATCAATTTGTTTGAATGGCCTTGCATTTTGCGGTGAAGTCTTGAGTAGTATGTAATTGCTGTTTGGTTGATGGATTAGATTTTGAGATCTTGATGGAAAGCGGCATTTGTGACATCATACCAAGGTGCTTTGGTGGCCATGTGGAGACATATCGATTGGAAAGCTTAGATTGTCCGAAGGTTTGATGATTTGGCAGTGCCCCAGAGGGCGATTCCGTATGACCATATTGTTGAAATAGGCTTTTGTATAAGAGTAGACAGTTGGACAGGTTCATGTTTGATTTGAGGAGAGGTCTGATGACGTGTAGGTGGGAGTTAAGCTGTTTCCTTTTGTTTTTAAGATGTGGAGCCCAGGTGAGTCTTCTATCGAGTAGCAGGCCGAGATATTTAGCTTCTCTTGAGTGGGGGATTATTGAATTGTTAAAAGAAACTTCAGGACAGTCCTTAGGTCTGATGGTGAAGGTAATATGTGTAGATTTGGAGTTCGTTTACTTTGATTTTCCATATGTTGCACCACTTTGAAAGCATGTTGGGGTGGTTTTGGAGATGGAGGGAGCAAATGTCTGGATCGGAGTCAGAGGCAAGAATGGCAGTATCGTCTGCATATGTACCCATAGTAGTGTTTTCGGTGGTAGGAATGTCAGCTGTAAATATGATGTACAAAAACGGGGCAATGTCACTTCCTTGAGGTACGCCGGCAAGTATATCATAAGATTAAGAAAAGGTGTATTCTATTTTAACATTGAATGATCTGTTTTCGATATATGACATGAGTAAGAGATAGTATGGCGCAGGATAGATTTTTTTTTAATTTGTGTAGCAGGCCGGCGTGCCAAACCGAATCGAATGCTTGGGCGACGTCAAGGAATACTGCGGAACAGTATTTCTTCGTTTCGAGGGAGGAATAAATGAGGGAATGAAATTTATAATAGTTTTTATAAACAATATAGATTAAAGTATTTTTTGAAAAAGACAAATCATCAAAATAATAATATGTCATTTATTATATTATTTTACAAGGGTGTTTTTTAGAAATTTGTATTCAAGCTCAGGCTAAATTGAATATTGTTTTACTTATTAATTGTCATGAACAATACTAAGTGATACAAATACTCAACAACTTGACATTATCCTGTTTAATTTTTTTGTCGTTTAATTTCGTTAAAATATTTATAGGTTTATTGTGAAATCAATAAATTAATCTATTATTACAATCTATTATTGATTATATAGTATTATAGTCTATTTTTTTATCAATGCTTTTACTTAGTTCAAATTTGAAAAAAAATCTTTAACATGTTTAAAATGGTTGGTTTAAAGAAGAGTTTAGAATGGTTTTGTAAAGTACTGTGAAATTAAAATTATTAAACCAACATAATATAATATGGTTATAATTAATTTTAATTACATAGATATTTATTGAAAACAAGCGCGTAACCAGGGGGGTGTTACAAGCGTAGTAACAACAACCCCCCCCCTTAGAAATTTCTAGCTACGCGCCTGACTGTATAGGTAAATAAAAATTGCTTGATAATTATATTATTAACCTAACCTAACCAGGTATTACTTCATTGTGTACATTTTTATTTTAAATTTATTTTATAGGATACAAATTTTTGTATGCTTGTATTATTGCCAGATGAAAATACTACATTTTTACAATTATTGAAAGATTTACAACACAATCCTTTTTCTAAAATATTGAATTCACTTTATCAAAGAACTGTCAATTTGTACTTGCCACGGTTCACAGTTAATTACTCCACTAAACTATCATCTGCACTTAAAAAGGTAGGTATGAGTATATAAATAGTATTTATGAAGTTGGAACGTCACACAACAGCATCATTCATTTGCTCATTTTAAATGTATATTTTACATTCATTGTTGTGCATTTGTAATAATATTTATAATTAATTATACATTTAGATTGGATTAACATCAATGTTTAATAGCAATGCAAATCTGTCATCAATATTTAATCCAGCAAAACAGGTATTTGTGAAGGATGTAACACATAAGGTAACAATGGAAGTCAATGAAAAAGGCTCCAAAGCTAGCGCAGTTACAGGTATCTATATAATATGTATTAAAGTCTTAGTTTGTACATTTTCCATAATAGTAATCTACAAATTAAATTCTTACTTAAATGAGTCAGATAAAATTGAGTGATTTATAGTTTAAGTTTCATACTTCAGAGTTGTTTGCGTGTTTTTGCTATTTTTGGGAGGTAAATTGGGCGATTTTTTATCAAAATCTCTATTTTATTATCATAATTTGAAAAATATCGTTTTGGACGATACTGATGTATAAACTTGAGGTTAAATTATTTCTATATGTATTTTTATGTGTAATTTAAGTCATAAGAAATTATGTTGGTATTTATGTGTTATTTTTATTTTTTTAATTGATGCAGCAGCTTTTATAGTAATATCTATTAAATTACTTTAATACTTGGAAATGATCCACCTTACGTAAATAGCACTTGGTTTTCATAAGGTGACAGAAGAAGTATAGAGTACAATATAAATCCGCTGCTAAAATTATATCTTGTATTATAACATGTTGAACAGTTTCAAGTCCCGTTGATCTTTTCAAATGTATTACCTAACGTCCTAACTCAATAATATATTATGTTTTCCTCCAGAATACTAGTCTTTTACTCCCGGGTACACTGATTAAGTAAAGAAATCATATTTATTAACCAGATTTTTGTGCTTTTCTAGCTGTTTTTTATATATAAGTTTTGATTTCCGATAATAAATAATTATTTGATATAAAAATTAAAAACTTAACTTATATTTTATCGAAGATAAGAATAGATGCTAATATTGATCATCGTGTTATGTCACCGATACTAATAAACAATTTTAAGTGGTGAGAAAAAGTTGTATGCTTGCATCACATACTATGGTTGGAGCCATACCCAACTTTCCGTGTAAGCAGTTTAATGTACCTACATATAAGCGACAATATAGTCTTTAGATGTGACAAGTCCATGTCATCTACACATGTAGTTCAGATTATACATCTCTACTTAAGAGGACGCTTCATCTATATGTGTTGTCACTGTCTTATAATTATAAAGTTATAAGTTTATAACACACGTATACCCTAGTAAAAATCATTTCACGTGGGCAAGAATCACTAGGACAGTCGACTGTAGTCCAAGTTAAACGACTCAATTTTAATGCTATGAAAAATTAAACATTGGCTGAGCAATATTGTTTTTAATTTTTTGATACTACTAATACGAAAAAAGTTCTTATCGTTTCAAAATCTATTATTTTTGTATTTTTCAAACTTCAATAACTTTTTACGTAGTTCTGATATCGAAAAAATAAAAAAAATGTTGCACTTGCACAGTCCAAAATTATCTTTTTCTATTGTGAAAATTTGATTCCTTAACTTGGACTATAGCCTGAGTGGTCTTTGTGCACGTGAATCAATTTTTACTATGTTGTACATTTGTAAAACGGTGACAAAGCATGCGAGTGAAGCGTCTTCTTAAGTTACTAAATAACTTATAAGTAATAACTAATAAGTAATTAGTGCTTCAATTTTTCATGATGATATTGATTTTCATCCATACTATATATAATGTATTATCGAAGGGTTTATGTACTTAAATCACCTTAATAGAGTTAGGTCTCTAAAGCAGAGGTTCCCAGACTGGATCGCGATTATATTTTTAGTGGGTCGCGCTATATTTTTATATTAAAAATAAATATATATTTTTTTTGTTGTAAGCAACTGATTCACTAAAAAAAAAGGTCATAAATTGATATTGTGGGTCTCCAAATTTTAAAAATTTTCCAAAATGAGCCGTACAATAAAAAGTTTGGGAACCTGTGCTCTAAAGAGTTACATTTTGATAACTTATTTTGTGTTTACAATAATGTTTTTATAAATTTAGTCAACATTATAAGACATCTTGTGAGATAAGGGGGTTGGATCTTTTTAAAGTCTTTTAGTTTTGGTTGAATGCATATTTCTCCAAGATAAAGTTTTAAGTACCCTATTGGTTTAAACATTATTTTATCCTATCCATGTATTATGTATATGTTTTATACTTTTATAGCATGTTGCACTAATATTATATATAGGTGGTTATAATACGTAACTTATTAAACATTAATTTATGTATTTATTTTGCAGTTGTTTCTGTTATACCTCTGAGTAACATACCACAATCACCACCCGTGTCAGTGATTGTAAATCGGCCTTTTATTTTTTACATTTTTAACCGTGCTACTAAAAATATACTATTCAGTGGCCAAATACATGATGTAAATAGTAATATTTTTACTTAATGATTCAAACCTATTGGATAAGACGCGGACAAATCATTATGATGTACTATGTACCTCTTCTTTACCAAATTAACTCGATAACCATCATCTAAAGACATTATTTTTATAATAATTAATTTCAGTTTTAGCTTTATTCAGGATATAGAATTGTTTTTAATGAATTTGTATCAAAGAAAATAAAAATAATTTATAATAAATGTTGAATGTAGTAATTTTTAGTTCCATTCCATGTCAAACCACTTACTGAACAGTGAGTCCTCGATTCTCGTTTAATAACATCAACAGATTCAAAAAACATATTATGAGCAATTTTTTTGGTACCTATGAAAAGGTCAGAATACTTACGCTTATATTATAAAAAATATAAATATATGTATACAAATACATAGAATGGTAGTAGATTTGAACAAGTTATCGATCAATATTTTCAAAATAACTAACCTAGTATGTAGGTATGCTGATGGTATACACGCATATGGCATACCTAAATGATGGTTATAATATGCGTGTAAGTTTAGGTAACTACTAGCAACCCCATAAAAAACAAACTTATAACTTTATAACAAGTGATGCCATCTTATTTCAAATGGTCAATTGTAAACATATAAACACTTAAAATAATTATTATATTTATATGTTACATAAATTATAGTTATAAATATGCCAAATGAAAAATATTGACAAAATTAGTAACTAACTGCAGTTTTTAGAAATATATGACGAGGCATATACAAATAAACATTGTAAACTGGGTTTAAATCATGAACTTAGAAGATATACCTATAATACTAATATTTTAGTTCATAATTTAAATCAGTGACGTATCCAGAGGAGAGATAATTGGGTTATGTGATCTGGAAACACTTATACTTTTTTGGGGGGAAACTTTTAAAGAATTACTTCAAAATTTAACATACAAAAACACACAAAAAAGCGGGCAAGTGGGTACCGCTCTGCTGTATATTAGGTACCGTGTGGATCAATATTATATATTATAGGAGTGTTAAAATTCAATCCAATGATAATTATCATTGTATATGAAAAACGATTCTGAATGAAGATGATTTGTCAGCCTAGAATATAATTTTCAGTGGTTAGTGAAAAAGGTGGTTTATGTTTAATGGTCTGAATACATCAAAATTTAACTCCTTTTATAATTAATGTAAGCTAAACTTATGAAAATCTTGTATTCAATTTTCAACTCTTAGCTACTTATACAAAAATTTTTATGAATTATACCAACAAAATAATTTGCAAATATTCATGATTTTAACGAATTTTTGTCAATATTTTAACTTCAAATGCTAAAAAAAATAAATTGTGCATATGTATTCTTATAATTTTTTAATCACTATAAGAAAAACTTATGAGGAACTTTGTATTAAATTTTCAAGTATTTTGATAGGGCCAAAAAA
>VUJU01006316.1:0-10713 GCA_009835225.1 Aphis craccivora
TATTTTAATTTTTTTTAATAACGTCAAATACTTACATAAAAATGTATACAAGTTATGCCTGCTTAACGCAATCATGTTAATTTTATTGCCTAACCAGTAATATTCGTAATAACTTTTATTGAAATATTGTTGAGTATAGGAATTGATATCATTGGTTGCTATAACAAATTTTACATATTCTAATTGTATTAAAAATGTCACTTGATTCAATAACTTAGATCTCCTGTTGAATAATTTTGTTTTTTAAGTGTTAAACTATGACTTATAGTGATGCCTTAACCTTATCAACTTAAGTTATATCATCCAAGGTTCAGTTCTGTTCCATGCTAATAATAACATTCGCGATCTTGGATTTACTGTATATCTTTAGCTAAATAAAATCTTAATCATCGAAATGCCGGTTGTTTAACTTTTAAAATAGTATACGTAGGTTAACTATAACGTATTACATTCAAATATAAGTTATTAAATTATATGTTTTATTTAAAACTCTTTATTATGCACTTGCACTTGTTTAATCAATTATTGAATATGGCTAAGTAGTAAGTTCTCTAGAATTTCCATAGCCAATGCTGCAAAGGTCTGTAGACAATTGGAAAAAATTCAACACAAATTTCCTAAAAGTAAAGTTTTTTACTCAAAATTGATCACCTACCACAAAACTATGACCCCAAATTCCATAAACTCAATTTAATCAGTTTGGCTGACCTCGCAAACTTTCGGTTAGTATTGACTTTCTACAGAAATTTCTCTTCAACAAAATTGATTGCCACTAATAATTTTCAAACACAATTCTATATTTATTTCGAATAATATCTCTTCAAATAAAATGTTTTCATTTCATTTTTGGTCTACTAATTATTAACTTAATGAGCCTTAAGAACCTTTATACTTTCTTGTATCTATTATTAATACCAACCCGTCTTCGTTTAGTTATAAATTTGTTTTCCTTGGTACCTACTTCATTTAACCAAATTTTGCATTGTATTTACTCCCCTCATTTTAATTAAAAATAATATACTATTGAACATATTGTAATATATTTGTAAAATACAATATATCTTCTTGTATCTTGGTACAACTTGGTTTTGTATTAAGTCTGGTTCAAACAATCTTACTAATAAATAATAATAAATAATCGAATTTGTAATTAGTTGCTTATTATTTGTTTATAGTAATAAATACTATATTATATACCATATATAGTTCAGTAATTTCTAATATTTTGTAAAATGAATAATCTTTGGAGCCATATACATCCGTGATGG
Source organism: Aphis craccivora (assembly GCA_009835225.1). Classification (NCBI taxonomy): domain Eukaryota; kingdom Metazoa; phylum Arthropoda; class Insecta; order Hemiptera; family Aphididae; genus Aphis; species Aphis craccivora. The sequence goes on from VUJU01006316.1 coordinate 1,269, forward strand.
TTATGAGCAAAAAAAAAATTATTTCAATGGTACAATAAATAACAATAATAATAATAATAATTAATAAACAATGATTCAGATGGTTGGTGTAATACATTAATATAAATAATCAATGAGATAGTTAGGATTACATTTCTGCCACAAGTTTTGAAATTTTAGGCTTAGCAAGGTAATACATAGGATATTCTTAACAGCAGATCGAAATATATGTAACTTAAGCGATTTCTATACTTTTTAAAATACACTAAAGCAGTAAAAATATTTTCAAAGAGGTATGTGTAAGTGGGAAATTTTAGGTTTTAAAATTGTAGTGCTTCAATTGATAGTTCTGGATGATCATCTAGTACAGTAAACTAAAAATTTGCTAAGGACGTTTTAATAAAATTTAAATTTCAAACTATTATTTTTAAAGATTTCTATCAGAACATTGTTTAGTGATAAAACTAAATATCAATTAATTTTATCAAAATTATATAACGTTATAGAAAAGATAATATTTAGTTTCTGAAAAAAATATATACTCGATGTACGTGTAATGATGCTTTCACATTACAAGTATAACAATGTGCATTGCTTTATTATTACCGTTTCGTTTGAAAATTATTATTTTGAAATCAAAATAAGCGAGCTGTATAATGATCGATTAAATGCTTTTATTTAAATATACTTAATTATAAAATGCTCGCTAAGGAAGCGACTAATATATTCATGAACTTATAATACGTCATTGTCACCGACATGACGTTAAAACTACGACTGTGGACTCTTATTGCATTTACTTACCGGTTACTAAACTCGACTATCAATATCGTGTATACAGAATACAAATAATAACATTAAACATTTAACAATTACTATGCACTAAATACAAAACCGTCGATAACTATATACCACGTTTAAACAATATATAATCCTATAATATATAATGAGTTAAGATAAGATAAGTACTAAATAGCCGTCATAACGACCATACATATAGTCTTATACACACATATATACCAGAATACACGGCCAGAAATACGATAACGTCAAAAACGGGAAAATTCAATCTCAGTCGGTGATTAAATTTTAGATTCTGAACAGTGAACAGAGTGATGAATGTATTTGATTATACAATGATGTGAATATGTGTTTTTTTTTTTGTGTGTAAACGATAACTTTTTGAAATAATGCTTCAATTTAAAACTTCACAGGTGGTTTCCTGTGGAAAATAAAATATCCTATTGCATTATAAAAGTTTCCAGCCATTTTCAAAAACGTCGGAAAAACATGAATTTTTATGCAAAACCAGTTTTCGACGAAATCAATTTTTTTATATTATTGTAATAAAATAAATAAATAAAAATTCAAAAACGAATTACCTCAATTTAAAATTAAAAAACTTCAACACTATAAGTTCTCCATAAGTTTTCCTACAAATAACTATAAAGAAAACCCAAGAGACATTATAGGAACAAAATGTATGAATTTAAAATTTTTACGAAATACCACAACGATTTATCGTCAAACGATTTTAAATATTTGTTATTATTTAAAAATTATAAATCGTAGATTGTTGAAATTTTACCAGTCATTTAGATTGGCATTTTCTTTACATAATTAAATTTTCAAAATATTTATTTCGCTGATTTCATGGCTAATAATAAGTGACTTGAAATATTCATTTTTTTTTTATAAATGTGATAACATTATTTTTTTTATTCAAAATAATTGAAAATGTAATATAAAGTTCCTCGTGAGTTAGTCTTATAATGATTCTGAAACTATAAGATTACATATGCACAATTTATTAGCATTTAACATTCAAATATTGACCAAATTCATCAAAATCATAAATATTTGTAAAATATTTTGTAATTTTTAAATGCATAAAATATTTTGTATACATAGATGAGAATTGAAAATTTAATACAAAATTTTCCATAAGTTTGGCTTAAAATAAAAAAAAGTCTAACTACGACTGACGCCTAGCTAAATATTCATATAAATAGGGTATGCAATGGCCAATGATGGACGATGGTATACCTAACTATAAACTAAAGAATATCAGTTTGTCGTTCAGAATGAATTAACCATATTATGAACATAATTCTACTGTGTTTCTAATAATAATAATTAATAAATAAAAACAAATGATTACTTATAATTTATTATTATTATAGTACTTACCTAATTATTATTTGTAGTTTGATTATTTGAATAATTGTATCTTAAATTTACATACGCGATACGCCATGATTGTATTCATTGATTTTAAACGATTTTATTTGTAGATGGCACATTACAAACATAAAGTATTCGAAGAGGAGACGTCAAGCATGGGCTCGGTCCATTTGACAGAAGGAGTAACAGCATCCTCCACACACATCCGTTTTTATACTGTAATAATTAGATCATATGGAATAAAATATTGCAAATAATACATTAAATATTGGTATAATAATTTAAAAAAAATAATGTTTAACAGGGCAAACCTAAAAATATTTGGTCTCGATTGAAAAACAGAACGTCGTTGGAAAAAGTTCTTCTCGCCTTAACCCTACTAAATGGAGTGATATTGCTATTCATCGTTATGTTACCGGTGCGTCAGGAAAAGTGTAATCCCCCCACACACCAAATTCCAGACATTTACGAAGAAACCGATTCTTTTGTTAGTACCGGACAAGGTGAGATTTAAAGTGCCGTTAAACGCATGTGCATATATTTTTTGATACACGAGTGTAACGACGTTTTACAGTAAATATACATAGGTATATTATAAAAACTACGCTGAACACGTGATTTTTACTTAACTCATAAATCATAATCAATTGGCTGTCCACAGATTATTGTATGAAGGAGACATGCGTAACGACGGCAGCGGCTATAATCAAAAGTATGGACACAAAATCTGACCCTTGCCAGGATTTCTACCAGTACGCTTGTGGTCAGTGGATAAAAGCAAATCCGGTGCCAGACGGCAGATCTATGTGGGGCATGTTTAATGAGTTGGAAATGAACAATCAACTTATAGTCAAAAACGCACTAGGTATGCCGTGATTTTTTTTTTTAATTTACTTTATGTATTATCATCAAATTACCAAGTATTGTTTTGTCTAACCTTAAATATTGATTTAATTAACCTTCATCGGTTTGGTATTAAATGATATATTATTATTTTTCCTATTTTCCCGAGACTCGAATGAATCAATAATTATTTTTTAAGATATAGCATGTTTGCTGATTGATATATTTTTATTCACATTTATGTTGGCCTAATACTTAAGTCATGACCAATTTCACTCTTTCCCCATTGGAATTAGTTTTTTGGTGTATTTCTACATGTATGGTTCTTTAAAGTTATAGGCTTACATTATCAGTTGAAATTTGTAATGGAAATTCACACCAGTTATGTATTTATGTAATAAGGAAATTTAGTATAAACGAATAAATAAATTATCCAAATGCAGGTTATTTTAAAAACTGTCCTAAACTATAACGAATTTGTAAAAATGGTCTTATTATTATGTGTGTCCATAATTATTGTTATTATTATTATTCTAACCGATGCTGCAATTTGGTGTTTGATTTTTTTATTATTATTATTATTCATAAGACGTCTATATTTTCTTAACAATGAAAAATTAGTGAATTTGTGAAATTTTAGGTTATTCATATAACATTATATTATTTTTATAGAAGCAATTCCTATGAACACTAGTAGCAAAGCTGAACTTAAAGCCAAAATGTATTTTACGGCTTGCATGGATCCAAATAATACAATCGAAACATTAGGTGCCACACCATTGCAGAACCTTATTAAAGACATTGGTGGCTGGAACATATCCGGAACATGGAATGTATCTTCGTGGAAACTACAAAGAACTTTAGAAACGGTTCATAATCGGTTCAATATGGGTGGACTCTTCTATTGGATGGTTGGTGAAGATGACAGAAATTCAAGCAGGCACGTAATTCAAGTTAGTATTCAAAAAAATGTACAACTATAGTGAATCCAAAAGTTCCTATTGAATACAATGTAATTCACTTAACATCTATAGTTCTTCTCCGTTTAATCACTTTGTAATGCATATATTTAAATTTTGATTTATGGAAACAATGAGAGTGCTTAATATTTTATTAAATAATTTCATATTCTATTGAAGTTACTTAGATTTGTTTATAATTTAAGGAGAATTTTATGGTTATCTACTGGTGATACAAACCTATACTTTTTTTCCAGTTAGAACCAGATTTTTGTGTAAATTAATAAACGTATCATTTTTTTTTTTTTTTTTGAGAATATTGGTGCATTTTAATCAACATTTGAACAAATAGTTTTTGAGTTGGATAACTGTATGCAACTTCTAATAAATGTTTTAAAATTATGGTATTAAGTAGATACAAATAAAATATAAAATAGTGCTAGTTGATCATGTATACTTATAAGTTATTAATACAGTAAAACCTCTCTATAACGGAATCGCTTGAGACCAACAATTTTGTCCGTTATAGAAAGATTTTAACTTATTATACTTAGACAATTTTTAGAAATTAAAAAAATTATACTAACATAATATTGATTTAGTACCTACTATAATTTTACTATCTTTATAGCCCTGATACCTTTTAAACCTATTATCGTGGACATTAATCCTTATTAGTTATTACATTAAGTTTAATAACGCAGAAACTTCTAGTTCAAATTTCTACTTGTAAAATAAATATATACATCAATCATTTTAAAAACATTATCTGATAATTAATTCATAGTAAACATGCGACGAGTTGTCTTTTGAAAAAAAGACTTCTTAAAAAGTATATAAAAAAAAAATAATTTAAAATATAGTTAAGTAACTAGGTTTGAAAATTACATTAAAATTTAGAAGTAGAATTTGAATAAATTAAATAAATCTTATTATAAAGATGCTTTAATACAAATCTCTTAATTTTAATTATATTTTTTATGTGTGTGTGTTGTGTAGATCGATGAAGGTGGACTGACATTACCTACTAGAGATTTTTATTTGAACGTTACAGCAAATCAAAAATTATTAGATACATATTTAGATTATATGACAACGGTGAGCTTATAATTTACTCATATATTTTGTGATTCATTTTTAATTCAATTAAGAATATAAATTGTTTTTTTTTTTGTTATTATATGTGAAAATATATATTTATTATTTTATTATTGTTTCATACTAATCAATAATTATACTTAAAAGTTACTCATTTGTTATTATGGCTTTACATATTATTATTATTCATTAATTGAATTAGAACCATTTATGTTTGAGGTTTTAGATTGGAACATTATTGGGTGGTGAACCAAATTCAACAAGACTTCAGATGAAAGAAGTTATTCAATTTGAAACACGTTTGGCTATGTTTACGGAACCTGATGAAAATAGACGCGATGAAGAAAAGGCCTATCATATTATGCCTATTAGCGAATTACAAAATTTAGCGCCATTCGTAAGTGTATAAGTTTTTTTTAATTAATCTTTTTATATTTATATGAATTTAAGTTTTAAACTCCTCTTTTTTTGCAAATTATAACTACTAAATAATAAATGTTTATATAGATTCAATGGAATCGCTACTTCAATGCAGCTTTTCGATTAGTCGATAGAAAAATTTTAAGTAAGGAAAACGTTGTAGTATACTCTCCCTCATTCATGTCGAACCTTTCTGCATTAATTACCGAGTACAGTAAATCTCCGGAAAATAAGACGTAAAAAATGCTAATTTCAATTGTAAATGTAGATAGTTAACTAATTATTTATTATTTTTTACACAATAGGGTGATTAACAACTATCTAGTGTGGCAAACCGTCAGGACTGTTACTCCTTATTTATCAAAAGTTTTTCGTGACGCATATAAAGGACTACGAAAAGCATTATTAGGATCAGAAGGTGGCGAACAACCATGGCGGTACTGTATTAGCGATACAAACAACGTATTGGGATTTGCTCTGGGTGCATTATATGTCCGCGAAGTTTTCCACGGACAGTCGAAAAAACTAGTAAATATCTAGATATATAGAAATAAACACTATAAAGGAAAAATAAAATAAAGAAATCAGAAACTAAACATTTTAAGTTTTTTAGGCTGAAGATATGATCAATGAAATAAGAACAGCATTTAAAGATAATTTTAAAAATTTGAAATGGATGGATAAAGAAACACTCATAGAAGCAGAAAAAAAAGCAGATGCTATAACAGATATGATTGGTAATATATATGAACACATTAAAAGCTATAAACAAAAAATATTCACTGTGGAAATATTTTAGGTTTTCCAGATTATATAATGGACTCAAATCAATTGGATGATAAATATCAAAACTTGACTGTACGTTCCGACGAATATTTTGAAAACAATTTACGTGCTATTCAATTTAATTTGGAGCAATATTTATATAAGCTCGATCAACCTGTTAACCGTTCAAAGTAAAAACATAAGACATGTTGACGTTTAATTTAATAACAACTAAATTAATCGGTTTTATTTCAGGTGGAGTATGACCCCTCCAACAGTAAACGCATACTACACGCCAACCAAAAATCAAATAGTCTTCCCAGCAGGTATTTTACAGGCACCATTTTTCGATCAAATGCAACAGTCTTCCATAAACTATGGTGCTATGGGAGTTGTCATGGGACATGAACTCACCCATGCATTTGATGATGAAGGTAAATCTAACGTTTAAATCATTTATTCATAAAGAATAATTTATAATTAAACATTATTATGGCTTATACCTCGCTGAAGGCATCATAATTCTTAGATTTTAATTATATTAAAAGATGTTTGTTTAAACTTTTTTTTTTATTTCAAAGGTCGAGAATTTGATCGCTTTGGAAATTTACACCAGTGGTGGAATAATAAAACAGTAAACAAGTTTAAAGAAGCGACAGATTGTATGATTAAACAATATTCAAACTACAAAGTCAATGGTTATAATATAAATGGAAAACGTACATTAGGTATTCTAAAATTTAATTATTTTTATAAAATAATAAATTGCATAATAAACAATTATACTTCAGGAGAAAATATTGCTGACAATGGTGGACTTAAAGCTGCATATCGTGCTTATGTCAAGTTACTTAAAGAAAAGAAAGCTCAACCAAACCGTTTGCCTGCTGTTCATCTTACCACGCAACAATTGTTTTTCGTCAGTTTTGCCCAAGTGAGTGTAAACAATTAACAAACAAAATGAATACATTGAAATAATTTCTTATTTTTTAGGTATGGTGTTCGTCGAGTACAGATGAATCTCTCAAATTACAAATGGAAAAAGATCTGCATTCACCTTCCCAGTTTAGAGTAAATGGACCACTGAGTAATTTTGAAGAATTTTCAAAAGTATTTAACTGTCAAATAGGAACACCTATGAATCCAGAAGAAAAGTGTATTATATGGTAACATAATCAAATTTTGCAGTATTTGATTTGGCCTAAAAAAAAAAAATAATAATAAAATAATTAAAAGTTGATTAACCATATTAACTACCTAAAAACATTTATAACTTAAAATAGAACATATTATGATTTATGACTATTGACTATACATTATAAGTATTTAACAGGGCTAAGCATGCACTAACAAATCAAAAAAAAAAAATAAGTTAAGTTGATTAAAAATGTTTATTTATTGAGTTTAATGTTATCTTTTTAGACTTAAAACTGAACAATATTTTACAACAATGTATATTTTTATTTAATGATTTTTAGGATTGTTTTTTATTATTTGTACTTGCAGGGGTAATACTCTAAAAGTTTCATGTAACTCAATGTATTGATTATATATTTTATTTTGTTGGCACCACTTAACGAGTTATGTTATTTGTTTATTATCTGATTGGTTACTCTTTAGCTTGAATAAAAAATGAACGATGTTTATTTATTTCTATTGGCAAATACTCAATGTTCAGAAATATTAACCATTTTAAGAAGTTATTAGTCCATACAAACATTATAGTAATTACAAAACTGCAATACTTAAGCTTAGATCATTGCCTTTAATGTGATACCCATCACAAGCAATCCTTTAACAAGGATTACGAAACAAAACAAATGCCAAACATCGTGGTGTGATAGTTTAACTTAAATTAAAACAATGACAACAACAGAAAAAAGACTTAAATTCTATCTATCAATCGTATCTTCCTAATACATAATCTTATAATACCGTTCACATTACAAATATAATACTTATTAATTCGTTTATAGAAACAAAAATACAATAATAAATTATTCCTTTCCACGTTCAACATAAAAAAATTGATCAACCATACAATTATACTTAAACTATGGAAAATACAAATTAGGTATATTTAAGATTACAATAAGGGCCACAAAATAGGTTGAAAAGAAAGTTATATATTTATTACACAAATTGAAGTTTTTTTCGATTATTTAGTTTTTAACTAGTGTTAAGTTGAATATTAATTATTATTTATTTTCAAGCATTATTTTATTTTTTGTAAAAGTGATAAATAATAATACTTGAGTCTTAAATTTTTTTGAGTTACCAAAATTTTTTTGTATTCACTTAACTTAACGAGTTAAATATAATATATATATATATTTAACTTGCTTAGCCTTGGATTTAATAATAATTAAAAATAATTAAAACATGTTATTTTTTTTTACATTTTTCATTAAATGCTTCTTTGAACATTTCCCATGAATGTTATTGTTTATTTTTTTCCTAGTATTACGTTTATCTTAATTTTATTGATGTTTTTATTAATTTAATAATATGTTTTATTTTATCTTTAATAAATGAAATATTATACCAGCACATAACGTCATGAAGTTTATTGTATAATATTATATATTATATAATAATTCCGTTTCCTAAACAACAATCTGCAGTTTACCTTTAGTTTATTTTAATAGAATTTTTTGTTTCAAATTGAAAAAGAAAAAATATATTATTTTATAAATTAAACATTTTTTACATTACCTAATACAAATATTTGAAATCAAACATGTCGAGTATGGAAGAATTGCCCAAAATAGGTAAAAATATAACATCTGATATACTTACTCAACATTTCTTCTTGTATATTTCGCATATAAAGCGAGCAATTGACAATTTCAATCAACGTATGGATAAAACAATTGTTCAGGTACTCGGTATACTTAATAGGTTCCTATAAATGTATAATTTAACAATTAACGACGAATATAAAAGTATATTATACATGATTAGACAGATTATTTATTTATATTGTTACTAAAAATATCCTAAGATTTTAGAAAGTGATTATTTAGTATTAGGTGATACATAGTCTAGTGTTTTTCAAACTGGGCGCCAATAAAAAATTTAAAATTTAAAAAAAAAAAACGGGCAAGTGGGTATCGCTCTGCTGTACATTAGGTGCCGTGTGGATCACTATATATTGTAGGAGGGTTACATTTGAATCCAATGATAATTATCATTGT
>VUJU01006318.1:0-10712 GCA_009835225.1 Aphis craccivora
CAACCATGATACTATCTACAGCCGTGATTATCAATGATAATTTGGCGATAAACGAGGTTAACAGTGATAACATGGAATACGAACGTCTGTAACATCCGGCTGTGCCTACAACATCAATCAGTCCGCTGCCAAAATGAAAAATAGTGAAATGGTGGGGGAGTGTCGCTTCTATAGTATTCTATAACTATATATATCTATATATTCTATAACTCTTGTACGAGAGAGAAAACATAATATGTACCTTAGATCATATACTATGGATGGAGCCATGGCCTGATATTTGAAGCATATATAAGCGACAAGTCTCTGGATGAGATTCGTTATCTGGGCATGCGCGAGTATACTCGTCGCATATTTATTCTAATGTTTTTAATTATCCCTAGAACTTATTATTATTTATAAAATAAATATGCGACTAGTATACTCGCGCATGCGCAGATAACGAATCTCATCCAGAGACTCGTCGCTAATATGTGCTTCAAATTGTTTACACGGGCGAGATAGGCCATGGCTCCATCCTTATAGTATATGATCTAAGATATGTACAGATAATATCTAATATTTTATTAATTATGATATCTAGCGGTGAATAATAGTATGAATTATGTTAGCTTACAGATTTTTGTGTTATGTCCACGATTATATAGTTCTTTATAATCGTGGTTATGCCGCATCCATTAGTTTAATATATTCTATGGTGGCAGTTGTAGGAATCGAGGTCATTATAAAATAAATATAATATGTCAATGCATTATATTAAGGCACAGAATAGATATAGATAGTTTATTGTCTATGTATTGAGCTAATTTGATAATACTTAAGTGATAATAACCATGATTAACTAACTATGATAATAACTATCATAAGTTTGAATTATCAATATTATCTTCAGATAACATTTTGTTCGTATCTTACCTCAATATCGCTATAATAGACTGTTACTTACATAGTACTACTATAATAATACTTCGATAGTAAGTACTAAGTTGTCATAGTTTGTAGTGTAAACTGTGAAGTGTTAGACGTACTTCGAAAACGTTCAGAGTCGTTAGTCGTTAAATGATATAATATTGTCGTGCTATTCTTTAGATAAATATTTCATTTTATACATTTATTTGCCGTTAATAAAATGAATGCGTCCACACAATACAGTATGCGTTGGGATGATTTTTCATCCCATTTTACCAATGAATTTGTGTCTCTAAGGAATGACGAACAATTCGTCGATGTCACATTATGTTGTGATGATCAATTCATCAAAGCTCATAAAGTTATTTTATCAGCATGCAGCCCTTATTTTAAAAAAATACTCATGGTAAAATTTACATTTTGTGTTGCACATACTATTTAATAATTGATTTCAATAGAATTTTTTTAATAATCATTATTATTAATATCTGTAGATGAATCCATCAAAACATGTCACAGTTATTATGCACAATGTGGAATATGAACTTATGAAAACTTTAGTTGACTTCATGTATTTAGGAGAAGTACTTGTAAATCAAAATAACGTTGATAGGTTTTTTAAATTAGCCAAAACATTCAACATAAAAGGATTTCAAAATGGATTCAATAAAAACGAAGTTAGTATTTAAATATAAGTTTGGACAATATTTGTTAATTTCATACATTCACTTTATAAGATTTCCTCTCAACTAAATTTAAGCTCAATTAAATGATTTCTCTCAGAATTTATTTTTCGTTTTAACTCATTCACCTCACCTTAACAAACATGTAATACTATTGAGTATTGGTTAACATCAATATAATTGATATATTTAAATAATGATAATAATATTGAAAAATTGGTTCTATACTATATTGATACATATAAATTATTTGATTAATAAACAGGGAATTTTATGTAGATACACAATCATTTTGTGCACACTAATAGTGAACTAAAAAATAAAAAAAATAAAAATATATATAACCTTCTAAATTTTATTTCAGAGTTCAATTTTGCCTGCTTTATGTGAAAATGTAGAGCAAGATGTGCCAAAAAACGATGTTATTGATTCTATGGATAATCATGATGATGGATTATTTGCTAATCAATTAGATCAACTTAATCAACTTGTAAATCCCAATGAAATAATTGTATGTTATGATTAATTAATGAAGTGTAAAAAATAATTAATTTTTTTTTTTTTTTTGTATCATAGAAACGAAGGAAAATAGAAACAAATTATTGGCAGCAATCTACTGAAACAACTCCATCAACACAACCGGAAAAACAGAGGTGTCATTCTTTGGATCCACGGCCATGTCCAGAGTGTGGGCGTCAATATAGCAGTTTATCTAACTTAAGACAACATATTGAATTAATTCATAAACCTGGTTGTGTCGTTTGTCCTTTATGTGGTAAAACATTCAAAAATAAGCTTTATTTACGGCGGCATTTTATAAGTTTTCATGAAATGTTACCATCCAAAGTACAAAATACATCTGACCCAGGTACACCTTATACTTCAACTCTATTACATTATCAATCTGATCAAAATCAACAGAGATTGCAAATCAAAGAACAGTCTAATACCCAACAATTAAGTTCTACTTGTTTTGATCAAAGTATACATCCACGTTAAATAGAGCCAAATGGCAAACATAAAGTTACTTCTTGCTAATAATTGTTGTTATTGTATTATTATTGAGTATTATCAAAGGCCGTGGTTAATCATCTAATTGTAAATTAAATATTTGACTTTTTATGTGCAATTATATTAAATGTAAATACTTTATTCTTTATTAGAAAATATGCTTTTTTTTGCAGGCACATGTTCAATGAGTTTATAGGGACCAAATCCTTCAGAACATTTTCTATGATATACATTTTTTTTTTTTTTTTTGAACTTTCAAAGGTATGATAATAATATTTAGAATCGAAACCAATTCTTCTTAATACAATTTTGGCTATGTGCCTAATTTAATGATCTCTAAATTAAGTATTACAAGATGCTACACATCTTCTATACAAACCAAGAATTTTATTTGGCCTGTATTTAATATTATTTTAGAACCATTAAATATGGCGCTAATACTTGTAATCCAAGTAGATTAAAATATTTAAATCTTAATCTCATAGTTTAATAATAAATGAATAAATGTTAATTACTTTTGTTGTCTCCTAAAGATATGGAGTGCTACTAATATATTTATAGTAACTAATAATGTATCACATTTATAACCATTTTTAGGGCTACTAGACAAATAGCTTCAATAATTATAATTTATTATATTAATTATGGTTTTATAATGACTTACTTAAATTTTTTTAATATATTCAAATAATCACTGCAGTAATATGGAAACTATGAAACAAAAATCTATTAATATATTATAAATATTTCTTTATAGTCAATATTTAGTATACATTTTTTTAATGTACATTTTCATAACTTATGCATATGTTATGGATTAAAATAAATTTAGATAATGCAAAATTGTCAACATATCCAGAAAATATGATATTATACATATCAATTATTATTTTTTATTTATTTCAATATAGTAAGCTTATAAAACCAACAATTATGTACCATATTCATTTAAATTTTTTCATAAATGATCCCTTAAATCAATTTTTACTATTTCAGTAATGGATTTTCAAACACTAGCATATTTAAACCTGGTTTGATATCACAATCAAATTATGATTTATTATAATATTTTTTTGCCTGCCTTTTTTTAACTTTATTTAATTGTATAGTAATATAACTACCATGACTTTTAATTATATCAATAGCAAATCCAGAAATATAATTGACTTAGGTTACATTTTGCACTTCATCCATAACATAATATATAATATTGTCAAAATAAAATCAGTAACGAAGTAGCCAACTGGTACACATGATCATGGCAACACATTTAGTAAATAAATATGATATGTGTACCAAAATAAATTATCTTGGCGTTAATACTTGTCATTTAATAAATTGTAAACTTATATTGTATATATTGTTAATTCATTTTACATTCAAATAGTTTTAATTATGTTATGTTATATATTTCTTGATTATTATATAATATGGTTTAAAAATTACAATTTTTAAACTTCTTTGTAGGTACTTCTATAAGTTGTAAAGTATATAAGTAATACATTTTTATAAATAAAATAAAGTAATTTATTATTTTGTATTATATAGATTACTTTTTTAAATGTATATGTGCGTTTTAAATTATTAAAGTTTACTTTACATTGACATAATCAATCACATAAATGAATTTGAGAAATGTAACATGTGATTACAATGAATTTACCTTATAGTATGTTGGTAAACAAAAGAAAATCTTATTAACATTTTTATTTTCAAACAATCCATCATTGTATAAGTCATATATGATAAAACATAATTCCTAAATTTACCACCATCATCATTAACATCATCATCATCATCATCATTATAATCTCATCATAACACTGGACCTTAATCACTTCTATAGAAAGATATCCTTGAACCATACAACAAGTTAATACTATCCCTAAATATATAAGTATGTGAATAACTAGTACAATAGTACATGTACAGGTGTATCATATATTCTTATATCCTTACTAGTAAATCGAAATTGATAATTTTACCATAAATATTTTCAGAAAAATGGGCTATAGAAATCCATTAAAAAATGTGGCTGTTACTGTTTAAAAAATGAAATATAGTTTATTAATTTCTTCTACTGTAGTAATGTTACTAATATTTAAAATACTAATTAAAAAAAGTGGCAAAAGAAGATTGAAGAAAGATGTCTTTTTTCAAAACACCCTATTGATTGATAGTCAATAGAAATCATGAATTATATCTTATATAATTCTGCAATTTAATTAATTGCTACTAGATATTCAAAAAAACAAAAGGTACCAAATAAAATTAGTTTTTGTTCAATTTAATGTAATAAATAACACATTAGGTATAATGTTAAGTTTATTAGAAAAATTAACAATGTTTAGCAGTTGTTATAACTTATAGTTATAATTAATAAAATAATACATTTCAGTATATAAAGCAATTAAATCTAAATAAATATTCTTGTTATATATTTCATAAACAACTTACACTACCATTATTAACAGATCAATATTTTTGACACAGACAATATTTCGAGAATAATCAATAAGACTAGGAACTAATATTAGCTCAAATTAGTTAAATTAAATCAATTTTAAAATTACATGACTAAAGTGACCTTAAAATCTATGATGGCATTTCGTAATTATATTGTTTAGTATTTTTAAGCCTACAAAAAAAATTATAGAACAATGTTACTATAATCGAAATATGTTGTTATGCCATATGTATTAAAAGTAAAATTAAAATATCTAATTTCTATATATATATATATAAAAAAAAAAAATTATAACAATAAAAAAAAAAACACAAGAACACATAAGTAAAAAATTCCATATAATAACAGTCATGGGTTATTATTTAAGCATATTAAATAATATTATGACACAAATATATATATATAAAAAAAATAATTTGACAAGATTATTTTGTAAAAAAACAAAATTGATTAATAAATAAATTACAGTGGATCTAAGAGTGGTTAATACTGAATTAGATCAACTAATTATAAATTAAATATATAATAAATGTCTACATTAAATAAATATGTATATTTCTATACTCTATTTTTTCTATTCATTACAAATTGTTAGTTATTTTGTGATGTAAAAAAATAGTCTATACAATAATGTAATAAAAAAAGGAAGATACTATATTCAATTTGAACACTTTAAGATGGAGTGAATACATATAGTGATGTAAGGATAATATACAAAAGATATAGTTGCTCGACTAAGCTTAGTTTAAGTAAAATAAATTAAAATGATTTGCTTATTTTAATTTTAATGTTAGTCACTGAATCATTAAGCAATAACAATAGACAAATTAGTTAAATTAATGATAATTTATAATTAGTATTGAATCAGAATTTTAGAATACATTTAGGTCTATTTTGTATAAGTTAGATTAAATCAATTGACACCATAATTTAATTTTTGTATGTATTGACTGCTCTTATAGCACAACATAATATTAATGCCAAAACTAAACCAAAGAATTCAACTGAACCAATTGCCACTAGCAATACAAGGAATATAATCATACTCTTCCGTGAAGTATACAATAATTTCTCAGTGCATCCCTGAAAATATTAAATCATATTTTAAATGAGTCATAAATTAGGCTTAATTTGATATCAAGAAATAGTAAATAGTTAGGTAAAAAAAAAATTATTAAATGTAACAACTATTAAATTTAATAAAATTTTATCTCTCATAACACAAAAATGAAAGGAATTGTCATCTAATTATTTTCATAGTTTGTTAACTTTAATTAGTATCAATTAACCTGCAATTTTAAATACTAAGCAAAAACATTAAATGAATGAACCTACTATGTACTATATCTAATAACTAAAATTATTTTTTTGTTTATTTCTCAATAAAAATTAAATCAATTAACTTAATCATACCTCTGAATAGATTAATTCAGAAATTGGTCCTGAAGCTACAGCTGTTTGAGCATCTAAACATTGTTTAGGGTCACCTTTACAACAAGAAGCAGGAATTTTATAAGACTGTTCGGGAGAACTTATTGCAAGCCCTAGACTTTCAGTCTGTGGGTTATTATATTTGCTTCCAGCCCAATCAGATGGGCCTGATGCACCACAACATTCAAACTAAAACATAAATTTGAAACTTTAATAAAATATTATTAGTTTAATAAACACAATTAAATCTATTACATAAATTATACAATGATAAACATATTATATTAATACATTCATACATGTATAAAAATAATAATTAATTCTTATTCTAAAACGAGCTTAATATTAATTTGTCAAATAATTGTTGATATAAATAAATGTATTTTTATTTAATAATTATGTTACTAATGTTTGTACTCCAATAAAAATGACATTGTTTTATAATTAACTTATAAAATTCAAATAATTTTCAGTTTAAAATAAATTCATCAATTTAGAAAATTTGAATTGTGAAATGTGATATTCTTTATCACTACTATAAATATTTATATTTAATATTTGCAGCAGTGATAAGGCTGTCAAATGCTTCAAACATAAACATTGAGGATGATTTTTAATAAATGTTATGGATACATTTGGTTCATTAGTCAACATTTTAAAATACCCAAGATTTTTTATAAGTGTGAAAAACTAAAAAAAAAAAGTAAAATACTTCCTCATCGTTTTCGACGAAATCTAATAAAATTTTTAATTTTAAATTAAAAAGAAATAATTATAAAATTATGTATGTAGAATAAATTAAAATGTTCACTTTAGAATTATATTACCACTCTAGACCTGATATCATTTTCAAAATATTTTGCTTAAATAGAACCTTGGAATTGTACTTATTTTTCTATAAATGTTGATAAAAACAATTTAATCTGATCAAAATTTATATAAATTTAATACAAGCATTGTTCTTAGAAAATATAAAAGTAATATAGATAAATATTATGCACTACTACCTTTTTTTTATAAGAATTTGAAAATATTGTTGAAATTGGATAGATTCTTTAGTGAAAAATAATTATTTTATTTATTTTTTTGTGATTATCAATAGACAAAGAAACTTAAAATATTAAAATTTATACGATATTTATACGATGACCTTATTCATGACAAAATACAACCTACATTGAT
Organism: Aphis craccivora; assembly: GCA_009835225.1. Lineage (NCBI taxonomy): Eukaryota > Metazoa > Arthropoda > Insecta > Hemiptera > Aphididae > Aphis > Aphis craccivora. Next base: position 7,684 of record VUJU01006318.1, read on the forward strand.
ATTTATGTATAATTTTTTAAATTAATAAAAACAATATTTTTCATAATATTTTCAATGTGTCTGGAAAGAAATAGTTCAACATAACAAAATGGGCTAATACCATTTCTGTTAAAAATAGTTTTTAGTATGTAATAATTTGTGTTATTATTGAGTTCAAATTTAACACATTCACTATAACAACATAACATACTAGACATTTATTGGTAAAGCAACTCCTATAATTATTAAAAAAAATATATATATTAGTTTAATATAAGTTATGAATAGTATGCCAATGGCTTAGGAGCTGAGGTTTATCTTAAAAAGAAAAAATGATTAACATTATTTATTAAACAATTAATACTTACGCCACTCTGGATGGCATCAAATGTTTCTGTGCGGCCTTCGATTGAGCCATACTCTGATTGAACAGTTGTTTTAACAGTATATCGAACTAATTCTACCAACTTATCATTATTTGCATACATCCAGACAGCAGCTGATATCTGAGCCACAAGAACAGCAAGTAATAGACAGAAATACTGTAAAACAAGAAATTATGTTTTGAAATAAAATGTAAAAAAAATAACTATTATATATATATTACAAGAACGAGTGAACATTGAGATTCACTTATTGCAGCTGCACACCCAAGGAATCCAACAATTAGAAGCAATGTTCCAACAAATAGAATAAGATATACACCTGTATAGTAACTGGCTTCATCTTGTACCATACTTAAGGAAAATGTTGGATCTACCCACATCCATATTGCAAGTAGCATTAACAATAAGCCACAAGACTGAAATTAAATAATAACAAATATGAATATTTAAACATTTAAAAAAAAAAGAAATTGCATTAATATGCAAAATGATTTGATTAATTTTCAATACTAATTTAATCAATTTCTGATTATAAAAAAATAATTTTTTCATAGATAATAATAATAAATCTTATGGTTTCTTAAATTGTTTTAACAATAACCTAAAATTGTTATTCATATAGTAAGGCACAATACTTTTCTTAAAAACATTGAAGTGTAAATAAAGAAATTTAATAATTAAATACAAAGAAATAAATGTAAGTAGTAAAAGATGTCAGCAGTCAGCATAACAAGTTTTATCTTTGATTAAAAAATACAAATTAAATCCAAACCACTAAGCATTTCTCATTTAAAAATTAATAGTTAAATTAACAAAATCTTGTAGAAAATTCTTTAGCAAATCTGAAATAAAATGACTAATAGAACAATATCAAAAAATGAGTAAAGAAGAAGATATACTTGATGTAATTATTAAATATGTTAATGACCATGATTTCTAAAATCTATAAAAATGACTGCATATTCTTCTGGTTAGAAACCTCAAATCCTACTTGTGTAACTCCATACTTTTTTTTCACTTTGTTGCTTTGTAGCATAAAATTATCAAAAAACTTTACCCAACTATTCATTAACTTTACCATTTTAATGTTTAATCATAATGAAAAACTAAAATTACTTGAAAAAAGAGGAAATCCATACCCTACAAAATAGGAATTATACTTATTATATAACCACTATCCAAAACCATGGTTTCAGTCAGCAGTTTCCAACCTATTTAGTTGTACAAATCACTAATTTTATAGAAAACTTTGAGATTTACTAACCTAATAGAGTAATAAATAAGTGAAAATTAATTGATACTTTAGCTATAGGATTAATAACATATATAACCATAAATATAGATGTTAATATTTTTATAGTATAATATAAAAATTTTCTTGCCAACCATTGGCACTCAACCAGTGTTTTATCTAGTACCAGGTTTCCCTAAACCGGTTGGCAGTTGGAAAACGCTGGTTTAATTTAAAAGATTTATGACTTAATAAAATGACACATCAAGGTACACAAAAGGGAGAGTATAAGAGCAGGCTGATATTAGATACCTATATTATAAAATTTGATTAAAACTGTTATGTAAATAGAACTGTCAAAGACCTTTTTATACATATCAAACAACATATCATGGTACTTTTATTAACTGCATGTACTCTTAAATTTCCTTTGTATACTACTAAACTATTATAACACCAAAAATCTCAAACAACTATTTAATGATACTAGATTATTACAATAATTTTTTACTAAATTAAAAACATTTCAAAATCATATCTATCAATCCAATTACATAACTAGTCTTGCAGCTAGTCTAACAACAGATGTATGTTATGCACAATATGCAAGTTAATTTTAAGATGACAACAATTTTAAATATAAAACAATAAAAAGATATGATAAATGTATAATAAGTTAAATTTTGTTCAAATTTTGTCAAAACAAATTATTCGTAAATATTAAATTTCATATGCTCATTTTATAATTAGAAAAAAAACCTATCATGTAAAAATTGTTAAAAAAAAAAATGAAGTAACCATTAAAAAAAAATAATTTGTATCGTGCATGGGTATATCAAGTTTTAAAAATTTGAAATTTATCTGGAAATGTGTATTTAAGTACCATCTTTTATTCAACAAAAACCCCACTCAAATACAAAGTCATCGAACTGAAATATTAAGTGATACTTCTTAGAGTGATATGAAGCCCTTTATAAATGTCTCTTCTTTCAAAATTTCCTATAACATGTAGTATTTATAATTTACATATTAAGTTAACAATCAGGAGCAAATCTAGAGGGGAGAGGAAAACCGTGGCACTTTCCCCAGAATTTTTGGTTTCGGGGGTCAAATAATGGTAACATAATAAAAGAGTACTGAATTATGAGAGAGCATGAATATTGCATGTAAAATATTTATAATTATTCTTCATTGTAAGAGACTTAAATTAAAAAATAACTATGGAGCTATCAGACATCAGAGAGAAAAAACCAACAGCTGTGATCCAAATGTGAAATAACTTTTATACTAAAAAAAATATATTGGTAACTACCTATAGCATTTAATTATTACCTCTTTAGTAATTAAATCTATTTTAAATAGTTTAGCCAAAAAATTAAACAACAGAGAAGAGTGTTGCTATTTTTATATTGAGTCAATACATGTTACTTTAA
>VUJU01006319.1:0-10712 GCA_009835225.1 Aphis craccivora
TAAAATAAAGAAATTGAATTTGAATTTTAAAATTATTGTCCCCGTAAAAAGAATTTAAATAGGTTTACACGCTCCGCCGGCAGTAATGTAGTGGTATTGCGCGCATAAGTACCTATAAACGTAAAATCGCAAATTTTGGAAGGCTATAACTTCAAAAATAATGGTTTCCGCACAAAAATTCAAACAGTTTCGAAATCAGCGTTGAAAAACACATCTTTACAAAAAAAAAATTTCGAAATTTGTGAGGGGCGTGGTAAAGTGCATTTGTTCCAAAGCATGTGTGTTTCGAGCTCTGATCCTGCAGGCACAGTAGCGAACCCTCACCGGGTGTACACTCATGGTCAATGACCCTCAAACAGATGCAGATTTCGATCGATTTTATCTGTTGATAATAACAATTAACAATTATTATTGTGAGATAACTGGAATAATTGTTTTAAAATAAAGATATTGCTTACGACTTATACAAGCACGAATTGAGTTTATTCGTAAAATCTCGAGCCATTTTAAGACTTAAAAAAACGAAAGTAATTCATATGCGATCCGTTTAGTTTTAAACATAGACCTTATACTTACATATAGACGGAACATCCATATCCTTCCCTGTGTTATGGTGCAGTCAAGAATACTCAAGAAAGAGATGTTGTGTTGCAGTGACGCCCATTCTTCGGAACAAAATTATTTTTTTTCATTTTTACACAATAACAATTGTTATAATATAAAAGCTTTATAATAAAAGACTTGTTAATATTATTAAAAATATAAGAATTTAACATCAACATATTGAAAAAATAAAATAACAGCTAACAATCAATATAATATTGTGTGTAAAGAATAATGATAACAGAAATCGTACAATATTTGTACAATATTATTGGTAAGGATTTTTATCGTGCGTATGTGCGGTGTGCTTCGATGTGCTTCGGTGCTTTGTGGTACGCAGCATATTATCGTCAACATGGGTAACTACTACAATATGTTCCGTCTATAAGTATAAGGTCTATGGTTTTAAACGTGGTCCAAAGAAAAAAATTTAATTTTTTTATCTCAAGATTTTTATTTTTATTTAAGGTTATACCGCGAGTTTGTTCGTTTCTTCCTTAGATCACATACATATATACATATATGATCTAATATGATAATATATTATTATTATAATATATATATATGATATATATCTAATATGATCTAAGGTTTCTTCTTTTTGTTATTATTTATTATTATCGAAAATATCCACTATTCAGTATTTAGTTATTATAGTACTACTATACTACTATAGTAATATAGTTATAGTAGATTTATCATCGTCAGTATTAGTTTGTCACTTGTCATTCCTGCATTCATTAGTCGTTATTGGATTATATTGTGTTTTATTTATTATTGTGTGTGACTGTTAATAGTGTCGTAACTCAAATAACATACTGAACCAATTTCAAATTACTAACATTTCGGTTTGGACTGTTTGGAGGATCCTCTACATCTTATTATCGGATTTGAATGAACGATGCTGTTATTGAGTATCATACAGAGGAATAGAGAAGTTTGTTTGCTATTACTAGTAACGCTTTTTCTTTTATACTTGACGATGCTCATAGATGATACATTGAAACAGGCTGAGAAGGTAGCTACCTAATTTGAACTATAGGTACCTATTTGTGTATAAAAATATAAAATACAATTATTAAGATATTAGAAAAAATTATTTAAAAATAGTTTTTTATTTGATATAGATTTGTATGTACTCATACAGTCATGCCTGCATTATGTTGCTTATATATTTTAAATTTTTAATTTAAACTTATATTTAAATATCTACCTTAATTATTAATAATATCCTTGAACAATAATAGTCATTATTTCACATTTATCCTATATTTATTTATCTTTTTAACTTTGAACTAAATATAACAATAGGTATTTTAAATGAATCATTTTAACCATGCCAGTTTTTAACCACAATAAAAAAAACTGTTCACAGTTGTAAACTAATTTTAAAATATATTATTTCAAAACAATATTTTTAATCATAAGTTTCTTTGATACTAAATATATCTTACATGATCAGTAGTATTGAAAAATCTGAAATAAAAAAATAAAAACTTTTGCAGCATACTATTTGTCATTTGGATTCTTCCTGAATTGTACATAATATACCACTGTGATTCAAATTATATCAATTTTTATATTTTTTTTACAGATATTTCAGTATTATTGACCCAAGTAATAAATATACTTTAAGTTTAGTTTTATTAAAATATATTAACAGCCAAGTGACTAACCCTTTTATCTTTTAGTCTAAACTGAAACTGATATTTATATAAAGTGGCTTATTTATAAGAAAAATTATAGATTGTTCGGTTATCATATTCTGTTTAGCATCTTTTTATTTTGAAATACGCAGGTCATCGCAAATATAATTTTCCAGATCCGATTAGTGGAGCACACACTCAACATTTTGAATGTTTATGACAATCAGTCACATAACAGGAGAAAGAATACTCAAAAACTTATTGGTTAATGTTAGATTCCTACATACCTAGGTGAATTATGTACCGCCAAAAAAAAAAAAAAACATAAGTATTAACTTGTGTTTTCTTAATTAATATATTACTTCCTTTATAAATACATTTTTATTAACCTATGGTTTTTTATATCTTAAATTAATTTTCAACATTTATTCATCATTTAAATAAATAGTTGTTTATTTATACATTTAAATTACCAATACTTATATCCACCTTATATATTGTAAAGAAGTAATAACGAGTATAAAAACTAAAGTTAATATATACCTAAATAGTTCTTAGTGCTAAAACTGAGTTAAAATTATTTTAATAGTCAATATTTATATAAAGAATATAATGTTTTTATCTTGAAATAAATACTTATTCTTTAGATGGTATCGGACAGTGACATGGAGATGGAGGACTCCGAATACTACTGAAAATATTCCAGAGGCATGTAACATAAAGCCCAAGGATCCACATTCCCTCTACTATACACTCAAATACGGTTTTTTTACCTAACCCTCCAAAACTTAAAAAATTTCAGAGGCAATTGCCTCTGAAATTACCCTTTGTCACGCCACTGACAAAGGATTCTTAGTTCCTACATATATTATTCAAAGATGTTAGTTAAGGATTTTATGACATAATTTCAAAAAAATGTAAGTATAAATCTTATTGTATATTGTATATAACTATACATTTTTAAATACAAAACTATATTTTATATAATTTAATAACAGTATATTGTATATTATAACATATTTTCCAAGTATGAAATAATTAAATCTAAGATATTTTGTTACACAAAATGTATTCAACTTAATGATATTTGTTAAGTCTAATATTTTATATTAAAAATGTCTAGTAAATCAGGTTTATTAATTACTTGTGCACAACCTAAATAAAAAATTTAATTTCTCAATTAATAAATATTTATTTCATATTCATGTTTATATCTCGTTACTTAAAAATTGCTATTATAGTGGTACCAGACACAGACTATCTTATATATAATAGTTTAGTTATGATTATTTTGATGATCTTTATCTCAAATTATTATACATATTTATTTTTCAGAAAATATTAATTTTGGTTAACTATGATGTGGATGCTAAAAATGCTTCAGTGCATATTACGTTTTGACAATATAGTGTATGTACTTCTACTAGTAAAAACTGTTACAGAGTTAAAAAAGCTTTTGAAGAGTAAAATGTTGATGTAAGTACTTCAGTATTAAATATTTTTATTTAAGATTTTCCACTTTTAAATATTAATTTATTTTAGGTGAAATATGTTGTGTTAATTAATTGTGGTGGTACATTAGATATAATATAAATTTTAGAACCAGAGGAAAATATTACTGTTTTTGTTGTTGATAGTCATAGACCTACAGATATATGCAATATTTATATCAGTTCTCTCTCAGGTATTTTATTTCTTGAGTATTGAATCTACGTGTTACAAATATTTGCTATTTAGATAAGTAACTAAATTGTGTGTTGTATTTCAGGTTAGAGTACTGACTCCCCCTGAGGATGAAGAAAAAAATCCTGATTTTGAAGATATTTAAATGAGAATGAAGTAATTATTTTTGATATATTTGTTAATGTAATATTTTTATATTTTCTTATGTTTTTCTTTTGTTTTATGACAACAATGATGTGGATTCTGTTGAACTCGATGATGAAGAAGTGTCAGATGTTGTCAATGTCAATAGCGTTGAAGAGTAACAAAACAAAAGAAGAAGACTGGATCAGAGCACATTAATTAAAATAAGAGAAAGAAGAAGATGGGAACAAAATAGAAAAAAATTGTTATTTGATTATACTCAATTTTCTTATTATGGGCATTCAGTATGTATATTTCAATTTCTATAAAAAATTTATCTTACTATACTATAATATGTATTTTTAATTAATAGGCTGCAATGTTAATGTTTGATCTTGCTTGGTAATTACACATTGAATCTGTTAATTTATTGTGGTAAATAATTTATTTAAATATTATTCTATTTTTAATATGTAATAATTTATGAACTCTACATCTTTATCAGGTGGGGGAATTACTGGTGTTACTGAACAATATATTTTAAACAAGACAGAACGTATGCGATATCTTAAAGAAGTAGAATTGATTGCTGGTCACATTGTTCGAATTTGTGATTCTACTATTATTATTAATTAATGACGATGAAGATAATATGTCACAATCATCAATGTCTAAACCCTCAAACACTTCTACTACATTGCCGGATTTAGGGTTGTAAAAGCCCCAGGGACCACATAAGATTGAAATATAAGAATTTTTAGTTGATCTGCATTCTACATACTTTAAAACTTAAACTTTAAAATTATATTAAGTGATAGGTTATCATCATGCAAGTAACCTTTATAGTGATCGCTTTTTATTTTTTAATTTAGTACATAAAAACCATTGAATTTGAATTAGTTATTATTCTAGAAAAGCTAAATAAATAAGCTAAATTATTGTAGTGTGGGCCCTTATTACTATTTTTATATTTAGTAGGTACTTAACAATGCCCTATTAATTATGTTGTCACTTTCTTTAATTAGATAGGTAGTTACATAAAACATTAAAGCTTAATAAGTAATGAGTAATACCTAATTATAAATAGTATAAATGATTATTGTAATTGATTTTGAATACATATTAATTATTCTATCATCACTAATTTGACTGATTAATATTATTGGTGTTAAATGTAACTTATGATTTGTTATTTAAATTATTAACCTACTTGCTTTAAGTTAGTATTGTATCACTATTCACCATATGTGTACATTACCTTTTTAGATATTATTTTCTATTTTATTATTGAAATTAACCTATGTTAATACATTGTAGTTTATTGTTGAAATCATTACAATGGTACAATGTATGCATTTTTAAATTTCATAAATCATAATTAATCAATTTATTTTTAATGTATTTTAAAGCTTACTACTATGGTTTTTTAAAACATAGATGTTTATTTAATTTTGCAGACAATAAGAGCAAATATTTATTTGATTTTACATTAGTTTTTCTTATAAATTTTATTATGATATTAATGATTTTTTATAACCTAAACAGGATTAATTAGAAAACCGAATCCAAAATTCAGTGGCTTCCTGGCAGATTTTCAAAAAAGTTAAACCACTGTTATTAAAGAAGTGGAAATGATGCCTCATTATTTTAAAACAGAATTTACAAAATTTAATACAAGATTTTTGGATGTGAATTTGATAAAAAAAATTCTTGGAATTCTCCATTTCAAATAAGGAACCTTTTATTGAAGGACTAAAAGTAACTATAATATTTTTTGTTGTACATTTATTAATTTTTTAATAACAATCTCAAAAGAATGTTTCTAAATAATTCAATATTTAATAAGTAAGTAATTTACAGACTTATCTTTATTACAAATAATGATACACCAATATTATATAGATCTTAATATGTGATCTTTATGAAAGCTATTTAAAAAATAGTCCAGATTCATGTATAGCAATCATTTCACATTAACAAACGTTCAGAACTAATAACCATAGTTAAAGTTGCATCCATTTATTTTAGTGTTACCACAATTTTTGTACTACAGAGTTTTAATGATTCTAAATAATACCACAGTTATTCCTTATATTTTCTAATTTCTTAAAAATACAAACATATTATGTACTTTAATTTATCCTCCTTTGAAATCGTTATACTTTAAAGTTTATACTATATTTTAGTATTAAATTATAAAACAGTAAATAGTAAAATTTCCAAAAAATTGTATTACTTTTTTAATTTTTGTACATTATTCCAAACTTAAATTATAAAAATTGTATAAAAGTACAAAAGTACTTAACCACTATTTTGCATTAATATATTGATAAGTACTCATTACCTACCTGTTTAATCTTTAATTGTTATAAAATGAAATTGTTAATGTAAACAAATTTATGATATGGCCTTTTTTTTCAGTATTCATAGTTCATACAGTTGTGAATTCCAGAGAATAATTGAACAGACAGAGATTGATATTGAAGATGTCACTAATCTCATTGAAGATTTATTTGAGTCAATTAAATCAATACTATAAGTATAATCTATCTTAAGTGGACGCTACCCATGTATTTATTGTCTCCATCTTTTAAATTGACTTATTATCAAACTTTTAGGTAAGAACATTATCTGAGCTTAAGCGTTGGCGATTTTTCAGTTTTTTCCAGCATACTATGAGCAAATATGCAGTTAAATATTACAAATTAAAAATGCTCATATCTCACATGAAAATTAAACTATAGAATAGAATCCAACGATTAAGCACAGATAATGTTATTATCTAAAAATTGTATAATTGGTCTATTTACCCTAATATCAAAATTAACAGCACACTATTGAAACTACTGAACAAAATTTTGCTATATCGGACGTATGTAATCTTAAGAAAATTGTCTAGTCCTAATATGGTGTATATAAATATTAAAACACTAATATTCTTATGAATTTTTTTTCAATAGATTTAATTTTAACACGTTTAATATTTATTTTAATACATTTTAATAAATGTTGTAGATACCTACTTAATAGTATGTTTCAGAGTAAAATAAATAAATTGTATTTCAAATACTTTAAACATCTTAAGCATAAGTTTTTTTCCTGTATCATTGTTTTATTATATTTGTTTATTTTTTTTTTTGTTTTATAAAGTGTATTTATTTATAATACATTTTTTAATTTCACTAAATGGATTTCTATCAATAAATTTAAAATTTTTAATGTTAGATATTGTCTTTTTGATTATTGTGAGCTTTTATTGTTAAAAAATGTATTTGTTTAAATTATTTGTGAAAAGTAAATGTATAAACTAGATGCTAAAACAATATTATTATCTTAAATTGTATTTAGTTATGTAGGTAATATTTATAAATTCCCTATAATGCCTTTTTAGATATTCTCAAACTTTTTTTCTCAAGTACTAAATGTTAATGAATCAGTGAATACAAATATAAATAAACTTATTATACCAAACAATTTTAAAAATCAAAAAGTTTATTCAAACAATTTTTTATGATTTTGGCAATATACAAATTTACAAATATAAATTAGGTAATATACCAAACTAATTTTTAAGTACTTTTTCTATTTATAACATTGCAACCTTAATTTAAAATTTACCATATTATGCTGAAAACCTGAATACTATTTTAAAAATAAATAACAATTTTGATTTATTCTTCAAGAAGATAATGGGCCCCATTGATCTTTATTAAACAATGATAATTTAACAGAAAAAAAAATTGTGAATATGTTTTTAAAAACTTGAAAATATTTGTAGAAATAAAGTTTAACTAATATAAAGATAGTTATTAAATATAAAATATAAAAGACGACGTTTTCTTTAAAAATTGTTTTGCTTTAGAAATTTAGAATGGTTACATAATTATATATAAGTATTGAATGAAAATCGGCAGCTTATATTATACATACCTACAACTCAGCGGCATGCGGTGATATTTTTTATTGGGTAAGTACAGTGGCGTAATTATGGGGGGGGGTATTGGGATATATCACCCCCAGACGCTTTTTTGGAGAAAAAAACAAAAAGGAAAATTAACTTGATATTATAATTTATGAAAACTATATTTAATTGTTTACTTTATTGTCTTTGAAAATCATTATTATACCGTTTAACTCATTTAATTTATAATAGTAAATTAATATAATATTATAATCTATGAAATTTAATGGTCAAATGGGGGGGGGGTAAGGAGATAGCCCCACTAGAACGATAATATAAACTTATTTCCCAACCCCACCCCAGAACCAATTCCAAATTACGCTACTGAGTAAGTTAAAACTTACAAAAAAATTATATTCTTAAGTTTATTCATAGACAAAATGCATTCGTCTTTCTCCTCTTGTTTTGGTTGACCACAAAATAATAATGGTTGTCATTTGCATTGGTGCAAATAGCTAGGGAGCTTGGAGGGGACTTAGTCCCCCTAAATATCAGTCATGTCCCATTGTCCCCCCAGTCCATAATCTAGTAATGAGTAGTCATTTTTAAATTCTGTGATACTAAGTATGTATATTTTTTATTATTATTATGACTTATAAGTCCCCCCCAATAAATTAGGCTATTTGCACCTATGCAGGGCCGGATTTAGAATTTTTAGGCCCCTAGGCTCAATTGTAGTGTGGGCCCTACCAGAGGGTTTTTAGAAAATAGGAAGGGCATAATACTATATAAACGGAGCTATTTTTTTTTTATTATTTTTTATTTGTGTTATGTATAATGTATGGTGAGGGCCCTGCAGGGTTGTAGTGTGGGCCCATATAGGCTGCAGCCTAAATAGTTTGCGTTTAAATCCGGCCCTTCGCCTATGAGCTTATTTGTCAATGTATCTGTATAATATAACATAAGTGTGTTATTGATATAGGCAATGAAAATAATCCTATATTCAATTATTGCAATGGCAAAGTATTGGAATTAAAAAAAGTATTGGTACCTATGGACATTTGAAAAAAAATATCGATAAGCTCTCATCGACACAGACCTATCAAGCGCCACATAAAAACGTGGATATCTAACTCTACCACAAACGGTTATTATTCCTATAATAACGATAAGGGGGCAATCTTAAATACGAGTAGGTACTAATGTAAATAAATTGGCAATACGAAAAAAAATTAATTTAATTTGAATTAATTGAATAGGTACTCAAATAAGAAATAATAGTTGCAATTATAATTTATAATTTTTTTTTTTAGTTTAATATATTAATATATAAGTAATAAGTCGCATTCTCATTTAACATAATAGATGTTAAATTGTTTATTTCTTCCTTTTTGTTCGAGTGGGTAGTGGGAGTGTTCGAGGTATGGGTCACTTACCCAGATTTCCCTGACCGCACGCCACTGATACATTTGATAAAAACACACACATCATTGTAAAAATCTACACATTCCTCATTCCGTTTAGAATCTAAAATTAAGCTATAACTCATGAAAAAAAAATGATTTTATTTATTTTAATATTGTTGTATTAATAGTGTATTAATTCATTTTTGTATAGTTTGTAATTATTGTAAAAATATAGAATAAGTTTATTATTGGATCAAATAACTTGAAAATTAAAATTAAATTCCACATAAGTAGTTCATACTGAATAAATTAACAACATTTTAAAAATATATGAACATAACTTTTTTATAGACATTAAATTATAAATTTTAAAAAATTTGCATAATTATACTAAAATAAAAGCAAGGTCAAGTGGATACCGCTCTGCTGTACATTAGGTGCCGTGTGCTCGAGTGGATCATTATATTATTATATACTATAGAAGTATTAAATTTCAATCTAATGATAGGTATCATTGTATACGAAAAACTATCCATGGGATATAATATATAAAATATATTATATTTTTAATAGGCGCACTCAGAAAAAATGTCCGTGGTAATATAAATAACAAATTATAATAATAAATAACTGTTGTAGTCAAATGGGTGGTTTTTGTTTTAATGACTTGAATACCTCAAAATTAAACCATGCTTAAAGAAAATGCCAATTTAAACAATTAGTGCTTGTTTCAAGTTTCTACGACTAGTAATTTTTAACTATAACAAAACTCTAAAATTATTTGACACCTAGTAAAGCAGTATATTATTTAAAGAGTAAATAACAATTTAAACTAAGGATAAAAATTGTTTAGTTGGCCAACTTTCAAGATCTTTAATAATTAGGTATTGTAAGTCAAATTTATGGAAAATCTTGTATTAAAATTACAACTTTTCGATATTTAAAATACAAAAATTATACTTACAAACATTTTTATGAATTATAGCTGTAAAATAATTTGCAAATATTCATGATTTTAACGAATTTTTGTCAATATTTGAATTTCAAACGCTAATAAAAATTGTATTCTTATAATTTTTGAATCACTATTATATTTTCAAGTATAAATACTCAGCCAAAAAAAAATTTATCGCTGTTTATAAAAAAAAAAAACTTAAGAAAAACGAATATTTCAAATGCCTATAATCAGTGTTGGGAATAGATAACTAAAATATTATCTAGATAATAGATTATTGAGGGGAATTTATCTAGATAAAGATAATAGATTATTGAGGGGAATTTATCTAGATAAAGATAATAGATAGAAATTCCAAAAGTATCTAGATAAAGATAATAGATAAATATAATTTT
>VUJU01006320.1:0-10706 GCA_009835225.1 Aphis craccivora
TTTTTATACTTGATTTTTAACATTTTTAATATTTTTACCAACACAAAAGTGATTTATCTTTTATAAAATTCTAATAACTTATATTTTAATGGAAAAGAAACAAAAAAAAAAAAATGTAAAAACATTTTTAACCATACATGTGGTCTAAATAGATCATATAGACAATCTGTTAAATTGGGAATCAAAATGTTAGTATAGTGTAGTACTTACCAAAATATATTCAGGAATTAGTGGATTATCTATTATAATATAATTCTGTACCCAACTAGTATAGTACCTGTGATTAGCCCCAAGTATTCGGAACCCAACTCGGATGCGCCGGACCGAAGAATATTTTTTTATAATTAATTATACGTGTTGATATCATACTAAACCATCAAACGTGTGGTAGATAGCATATTGGACGAGTACCTTAATTATATTTTAGACATTTAGTTGATTAAATATTTAAGCTTGACATTTTGCGAAATTTCGAAATTTTCAATAACATTTATTGCAATCTAAATTACAAAAATTAAAAATATGGCTCGGTCGATGTCGATCTTTTGTACATATTGTAAAGAATCCGAATATTTTTTTCAGAATGAAAATCATGATAATTGTCGACACATATCGTTGCATATAGAAACAGTAGTTTTTGACAAAGAAAATACTCATTTACGACTTTATGAGGCCCCTTAAGTAGGCGTAATACATCTGTTGTGTAATAATCGTAAACCGTAATACTTATTAGTTTACATTTATCGTTTGTGTTTTGTTTTACTTAAAAACGGCCAATAAAAGAATTAGTGGAATTCAAAATAAAAATATATTCGTAAGAGAAAAGTTGAAAAAAAAATGCCAAAACTCATACTTATTTTTCTTCTCAAACTGATATTGTATGTACATCATGCATCATTTAATAGGTATAAACTCTTATGCTAACATTGCTAATAAATTACATCTTTATTATGCATCTTAGCTCAGTGGCGTATTTAGGATTTTGTCCAGGGGTAGGATATACGTTGGAAAACTTAATTTCCTCGAAGGTGGGTGGGGGTACAACTACCAACATTATTAAACTTAATAGTAAAAAAAAAGACCAATGGATCTATCCCCCATAAACCCCCCCGTAAATACGCCACTGTCTCAGCTTAAACTTTTATCATCATTATTATTATTATCATTTAAGTCTATTGTCTAATATCTAGAATCCTTTAAAAGTTGTATTTTATTAAGCATTTAATAGTTTATTAATATTCATTTATCACAATCCAGAAAAACATAACGTCATAACTAAATAAACTCATAGATACCTACCTACCTACTAATTTTTAAGTTCCAGTATCCAGTAATGTTAAAGTATATAGATCAGAAATTACCATATCAGTATTGTTAATTCTCAAAATTCATAATGATGGTTTTTCCAAAACTGATGAAAAACAACTAAAATTTAAATTACAACAATAAATATTTTTGAATTTTATTCACTTTATAATCATTTAAATTTTCTTAAAAAACAAAATATATTAATGATAAAATTGCAATGTTTAAATATGTAAAAATAGAATATTTTTGCTACAATAAGTATCAATATTCAATTTGAAAATACATGGACTTGACAATCAATAATCATACAATATTATTTTATATTATTAAAGTTTAAAATGTGCATATCAGTTGGAAGAATAATATTAATACTAATTTTATTTTTGTATCTATTAAAAAATATGATATACAATAAAATAAAAAATCTGAAGGTGCGAGTAAACTTGATAAAATTATGAGGAAATCAAATTGAAGGCTGACAGAAATGTAAATAGAACAGTGTAGGTATTGTAAATTTGAGATAATATTGTACATATTTATTAAATTTATGATGGGAAAGAAAATGCAATAATAAATTGATTTAAAATACCATGTGAATACATTTTAACGGTTAATTTTGATTTAGGTATTATTAAATTGGGTTTGAAATTAAATATTTAGAAAGAAGGTGCAGTTGTTAAATAAAAAACTATTATATTTGGTACTTTTTTAAAAAAAAAATTTTTAATGTTATTTAGCAAAGTTAATGAGTTTGGATTGGAATATTTTTGGAAGAATCAAATAACAATTTGCAAGAGATACAATTTTAATTCAACTTTCCAGATAGTTGTCAAATTTAATAAAAAATTACGAAATAAGAAGCTCAAATATCATGATTGGTTGTTGTATTCCAAATCTTAAAATTTTCTTTTTTTGTTTTTTTTTGTCTACTTTTCTCTTCACATAAAAATAAATTTTGCCTGATTGAAAAAATTGTTTGTTAAAATATGTAATGAATCATGAAAAATGTGTTGTACATACAGAATCTGTACGGATATGGTATTCTAGACAACTTAATAATGTATTGACATTTGACAATACTATCAAAATTAAAATTAAAAAAAAGAAAATTACTGGATAAAACTAATTCGTAGATTAATTGTAACTATATCATTTTTATCTATTAGAAGTCTATATGAGGTCTAAACATAATGGAAGTTATTTAGGCTGTCTTATATCAAAATTTCATTCATTACTTGTTTTTCACATTAATAAATACTCAAATAAAAACCACTGAAGTGTATCATATTTATTTGGTAGAATATATGATGAATTGATTGACTTGATGAGCAAAAATGTCCTGGAAATTATTTTTTAAGTACTTTTTAGTAATTGTTGACTGAACACCGGATATTTTTAAAGTGGACCAACTAACAACTACAATACAAAATACTACATTACCAAAAATCTTATGTCATACACATTGGTCATCATACTGTTGGGTTTATAAATCAGTAAAAATTGGCTATGCTGGTATTTGTTCTGAGTTTCATCAGTTAATATTAATTTTTCAAATGTTTCTCTATAATATGATTCATTATTACATTATGTTTATGATCAAAGAAATAATTTTAAGAAATATTTTTATAGGAAACTCATTAGTTGGTATTAATAATCTATGTAAGAGCTAAAAAAAGTAAATAAAACTTTTCTGATGAAAGTTCCAAAGGTGAAGAATATATTCTATAAAATACGGTATAAAATATATAACATTTATTCCAAATCATTGATCATACAACCCTAAATATAAAATAGAGCACACTGAATTGTATAATAAATTTTGTTTTTAGTGAAATCCAAAAAATGAAGTTAAATGATTTTAAAAAACAAGCATTAGCACTAAAATATAAAAATAGTAAGAATGTACATTGTACACCTATAGATAATCTATTTTAATTTCTGAAGATGATATTGTCAGATTTCTCTTTTCTGGCGTTGTGCTCAAAAGTTTGAAATCTGCTTCAATTTCGAAATACGCTAAACACGTGAAGTCAATTTTAGATGTTTTTGGGGAGAGGAATATTAATAAAAATATAATAAATTTTGTTATTCTAGTGCGTTATTAGTGGTTAGGACAGCACTGTTGTTACTGTAACTGTCTAGTAATCAGTTAAAAATGTCCAAGTTACAGTATCTTGTGTAACTTATAACTATACTTACAACTAATCGAGAAACTTACTCATCTTTCATTTTACATCACTTGTATTTTATTAAATAAATTATATAACAACGTTACAATGTTACATGTAATTTCGTACTCAATCGTACTCTACATTTAGGTTGTGGGTAGTGGATGAGTCTTTTTTAAAATTTTCTATTATTTAAAAAATATTTAAATATACCTAAGTATGATGTATTTATATCTTATATTCAAAATTTAAGTAAAGATTTTGTGCAGATGAGTCCAATACTGAGTCCAATCATAACGTATAAAAATAAAATATATTATAAAAGCTATTAAAATTAACTAATTGCGATTAGTTAATCAATGATATTCAATGTAGGTACTTAATCAATATTAACATAAAATAATATGTATCATTATGTTGTATAATATTGCAGTGTACCATCAATCTAATACACCGAGTCAACGCTCCGCAGATGTACGGCATGTACTTGTTGCGTAAAGAAGAATTGCAGTCAACTCCTGGATATTTATTCCAGGAAATTATTCTGTATCACGTGACTACCAAATCCAGGGCAATGGAGTCGTTGAAAAGTGGACTTGACTGGCGGCGCACCCGGCGTTTCAAGTATGGTCGTGGTGTGTCGTTCAGTGACGATGCTGACTACGCTAACTATTATGCTGCAGACTATCTTCCAGATGAAGGTATTAAAATAATGTTTATGATTATGATTAATAAACTAATAAATTATTATTAATGTTTGTTAGTCAATGAAATTATTTACCCTTCCTTTATTAAAAAAAACGGCGCATCAGATTTGGGTCCCGAATAATTTGTTGGTAAAAATGTATACGACAAAATTAAATCGATTTATTATTCCTACTATTTTTTTATTCATATTGTCAGCTATAAATTTTTCTTTTAGTAAAATGCAGTTTCTTTTTTACATTAGGTACACTAGTTTTTATTATATTTTTTTGAACTCGGGACATTTTGAATGGATAAAAATTATTTATATATCACATATAAAAGAAAAAATATATATAAATTATAAATAAAAATAATAATAATTCATATTCTTAGTCTTCGGAACTTTAGGAGTCCAGGGTTTCTTCTGTTGATTTTACTACATAGTTGGCTGATCCATGAATTTGTTTTAATAAAGACTTGTTTCCCAAAATTTGGTCGTARAATACTTCATAAGATTTATTATTGAAGCACGTTTTTATAATAAGAGTAGCTTCTAACGTTTTAATATCAAGTTTGTTTCTTGAATTTGTCCATGTGCTATTCATCAGTGAATAAACACGTTCCACAGCTGCATTTGAACCCGATAAAACAAAACTAAATTTAACAACTTAATAGCTCAAAAAATGCATGATTGTTATCGTTAAATATTTTGAAAATGTATATTAATTTATTTTCTATTTCTTGAAAATGCCACTTGTCATTTTGTTGATGAAAAAATTTTGAATTGTTCAAAAAACATTTCTTAACATTATTTTAAATTAACATTATAACTTTTATTAAGAGTATCTACCTACTTGTTTTTTGATATTTTCCCAATTTACTATTGTCTTTAGGGCTAATTTTATTAAATTAGACCAAACAAAGTCTAAAAATAAAATACGTATGATTGTCGCGTGTATAATCTTGCATTTTGTAATGTGTAGGAAGATAATTTTTTCTCAGAATTGATAATCGGTATTTTATCGAGTAAAATTTTGAAACCGGGACAAATCGCTGTTCCGAAACACTTTGTCGGGATACCGGGACACTTGGTTAAAAACCGGGACGTATGGCATCCCTATTCTACACTTCTCATTTTAATATAAGTATCAATTTGTAAGTTTACTTTAATGTTAGTAGGTATAATGTAGTACTTACCAAAAAATATTCAATAACTAATATTGCAGCTAAAATAATTCAGGACCCAACCATAAAAATCCAGGACCGAACTAGTGTAGTACTTATAAAAATCCGGGACCCAACTAGTAGAGTACCTAAAATAATTCGGGACCAAACTAGTGTAGCAATTTTAAATTTTAGACCCAACTCCGATGCAGCCAAAAAAAGTATCAAAATTCAAACACTTGCAATAATCGTTGCCTTAATATTGGGATGTTCATTGCATTGAAATGGATTTATCTGCGTTTTAAATTACTATTTTGTTAGGTACAATAACGAATTAAATAAGTAATATTTTTTTAATTCGAAATTTTATGTATTATAATACATTTTCAGAAAAATATTATACCTACTTTGGGATATGAAACTCGAAAAATTCAAAAACCTAGGAATAATATATAATGATAATTATGTATATGCTATTTATTGTAATAATTGTAATAACTTTAAATTGTGTGAAATAAGACTCAGAAACGCTGGTATAGTTTTTGAGCAAATAAGTGTTTACCCTTTAAAAGAATCACCTAATATATATTATAATGTAAATAATATAACATAATATACCTACCAGCGGTTCTCAAACTTTTTTTTTCGCGTACCACTTAGGTGTGTTATTAATCAGGCACGTACCACTAATAACTAAAAATACTAAACAGAAACAATCCAAATTGTAAAATTACATATTTACATACTTTTTAGTTCAATGCATTTATTTTAAATAATATGGCAGTAAAATAGGTACTACAATATAATTGTTTTTATTTACTAATTTAAATGAAATATGAATTAAATAACAAATTTTCAATGAGATCTGCAGAATCGAATATTTATTTTTAAATTTCCGCTCTTCCACCGTGCGGCCCTCCGCGTACCACTAAAGGTTTTCGCGTACCACAGTTTGAGAACCGCTATAATTACCTACTATACAATTTTTCATCTTCATAGTTACATTTTGATTAGATTATATTTTATATATACCTAATTATATAAACACTGGCCATCTGGCTACCTAAGTACTAAGAAATTTAACGAACAATGCATTTTCTTTATATGTTCACACGACCAGATGACGCAGACAGCCGAGTGATTATCATGTGTACCGTACTGGTGAATCAAACGCATCCCGTTTCCGGCAAACGAAAAGGGACGGATTTGATCATACCGGCCGGTACGGCTGATACGACGGTTAGCACAAACGGCCGCGTGTACGTCAAGTTCAACGACTATGATTTCTACCCACTGTACTTTATGTACTACCAGCGGACACCGGAACTTATACACGAAAGCAAATATTTCCGGAAATACTCCCATGATATATTGCAACAAAACCACCAGGTGGCGCAGCAACAAAAGCTGCTAACGCAGCACGACCTAGATCAAGCACAGCTCGAACTAGAGAAAGCTCAGCGTGAGGTAGCGGAAGCGCAGCGCGAGGTAGCGGAAGCGCAGCGCGAGGTAGCGAAAGCGCAGCGCGAGATAGAGCAAAGAAAACGCACGATAGATCAAAGAAAACGCGAGATAGAGCGATCGCAAATGGAATCGCTGCTCGAACAAAATCAAGAGCAACCACAAGCGCAGGGCCAGCTACAGCCGATAAAACTTGAGCAAAAGCAAGCAAAATGTGAACAAAAGCAAGAGCAAAAGCGAGCAAAACTTGAGCAAAATCAAGAGCCAAAGCAAGTAAAAC
This sequence comes from Aphis craccivora, assembly GCA_009835225.1. Lineage (NCBI taxonomy): Eukaryota > Metazoa > Arthropoda > Insecta > Hemiptera > Aphididae > Aphis > Aphis craccivora. Next base: position 7,069 of record VUJU01006320.1, read on the forward strand.
TTGAGCAAAATCAAAAGCAAAAGCGAGCAAAACTTGAGAAAAATCAAGAGCCAAAGCGAGCAAAACTTGAGCAAAATCAAGAACAAGAACAAGTGCATCACGAGAAAAAGCAAACGAGCAGCGAGCAAAATCAAAGAGAAGCGCAGCACAAGCAAAAGCAATCGTGGCGCGAGCAAAAACAAAAGCAAGCACAGCAAGAGATGGAGCGGGCAGGGCGTGAGATAGAGTGGGCAGGACGTAAGATGGAGCGGGCGGGGCGTGATCTAGAGCGGGCATATCGTAATCAACATCAAAAGCGAGCGTGGCGTGAGATAGAGTTGGCAGAACGTAAAATGGAGCGGGTAGGGCGTGAGATGGAGCGGGCAGGACGTAAGATGGAGCGGGCAGGGCGTGAATTAGAGGAGCAGTGTTATATTATGTAGACAAAAGCAGGTAGGACGTCAGAAGCAGAATCCTCGCCAGCTACCGACTAGTAAAATATTTTATAGAAGGACGTTGCTACTTCTGAAGTTATTTGGATTTTTTAAAACCATTTAATGGTGATTTTGTTACCATAGGTAATAGACATATATATTAATATATTGGAGATTTTATCATACATTTAATTGCATAATAACATTACAATTTGATAATATGTCATTATATTATAACTAAACGATTTTAAAAATAAACTAAAACAATGTAAATAAAATATGTAACAATAATTTGATATATGTATAATTGATTATTATATTATGATACACGTTTATCTATCAAATAAATTGTGATCGTGGATAATATATTCTATATAGACTATATAGTGTTCTTCTCGGAAAGTTAATTATATGCCATTATGGAAACTTTTGTTTCATTAATAATTTAAATGTTTATTTGACTTAATACATTTTTAAAACAAATTACAATTTATAAGTCAGTATTTTTAATATATGAACGGTGTTACGACTTGACTCCAAGTACAATATCTAAGACAATGAGAGTTGTAGTAGGACTAATACGACTTACGATATGGTTCCAAGTTTGTTTGATACATAACCCCAACGGCCTAACTATTAATATGTCTAAAATTTTGGAAAATTGTATATCCATATAAGACATAAATATCTATTTGAATATACTGTGGATATTTTTTTCAACTTTGTGAATAAAATACTTCAACCAAACAATGAACTTCAATTTAATATTAATTTGTCAAAGATGATGTTATCATTAATAATCAATATCTTTACAAGAGTTAAAAAAAATGAAATAAAAAATAACTAACTCTAACTAGTCTTTAGATCAAATTTCTATGATTGTAATTATATGTAATTATATTATAATAATTATTAGGGAAAAACCAAAACAAAAAATACAAGTCAACACATAGTGAAGTCTAGATAAAATTAATAAATTTTAAATACATTTCTATAAATATTTAAAAATTGTTAATTGATGCTGTTAAATAGGCGCGGATCCAGAAAATATTTACATCTGGAATAAAATTTCGCTAAACAAGCTATCAGCAAAACAATGCATTTCATTGGCTGCCGAAAATAGACATACTAGAAAATTCACCAGTCTACCGGATGGGTATGGCCCTTAGCCCCCCCTTCAATCCGCGCCTACTGTTAAATCTATATTTTTTTTATGTAACTTTAATCATAATTATATCACTATCATCACATTCACATCTATCTAAAAATATTATTTTATTATTATTAAAAGGATATTTACAATCTATGTTTCAAAGCATGAAACAAATCAAATACACACACAAATAGAAAAAATACAACTTACAATGATATTGATAATATAATATTATTATGTACATGTCGATAAAACAAGCCATCTTGTAATAGAACCAAATATTAATTATTTTTTATTAAAGATTGTTAAAAATATATTTTGTTAAACAATATATTTTAAAAGGTTTTTAAAAATTCAACTGACTAACTATGAAATTATAAAATAGTAATGAATAATTCTGATTTTCTGAAGCTATAAATTATAATTGCAAAGTCAAAAGAAAATACAAAACATAATAAGTATTATAACAAAATTATTAAAAAGTAGTACTTATTTTGAAAGTTGAATACAAGTTACAATTAAATGAAAGCAACAGTTTCTCTATTGGTTATGATTTTATGAATAAATGATGCTGAATGAACAGAAACAAGTTTTAAGTGCTCATCTCTTCCAACAGCTATTAAGGAAGTTTTTAAATTTATGTAAGTCCATTATTTTAAAAACATATAAAGCAAATTTTGTTTTTGCATTATATATTTCCTACACATAAGACATAAGTATATCAGTATGTGTAATGCTTTAATAAAAGAGTACTTACAAATTAAGTTTTTTTGTAGCATATAAAGTAAGTTATCAAATAAATTAAACTATATTATGCTATTCTTTAAGACTTTAAACAGTTTAAACTTCAAACAATTGAATATTTGTATAATTTCCAGCATATCCAACATATTATCACAGTAAGTACTAAGCAGTCAATCATGCATTTGAATTGATTTGTATAATATAACTTATTTGTTAATTGTTATATTTTAGTTATTTCACGCATTTTTAAATAATATAACTACAGTTTACTTTGAAGTGTTCATATTAAATTATTAGTTTAAAATAATCAAGTCATCACACCAAGAATTTTAAATGTTGATGTTAAGAAGTAATTTTGTTGTTCTACATCTAATGGCGATAATAATGTATAAATGTATAATATTTATTAGGTAGATAATTTTAAACTTAACATCAAGAATACGTCGGCTTCTTAAGCTTTTATTGATTTGTTAACATACATTTTCTGACCAATTGATGATTAAACATCATCAGCAAAAATATGCATAATTAAATTATTTTTTATTTTTTTATTTTAATCTGAATAATTGTACAATCTGTAAAGTGTTAAGTAAGGTTAACAATAAACACAAGTGATAAAAGAATTATGTGTATGCAATATGTATGTACGTATACATTGTGCAATAAGAATATTTGATCAGTGAAAACTGAAATTACAGTATAAAAATAGTACCACAGAATAAAACAATAATACCAAACGATAGTACCAATAACCAATATGTCGTGTCGTGTATACTGTATATCATTGTGTCATAATAGTCGGAGATTCAGAGAGGATGGAGTAAGTATAGTAATGTTTCGTTTTAAATAGTTTTAATAACTAACACCGAAATTCTTGTTATTTATTATAAATTCATAACAACACTAAAAATACACAATAATACGATATCAAAAACCCATTTTTCCAGTTGGCCGTTCAGTCTTCAGTGTTCACTGCCGCCTACATTGTCTACAAATTTGTTAGCCTTAGCAGTTCCTCCTCCAGTGCTCACGAGTCACGGCCACGAATTAAGATATACAGGATATATCTTAATTCGTGGTCACGGCTCAGACGCTCAGTGATATCATGACATTATGATAAAATAGATTTTAATATTTTTTGATATTTTCTATTTTTTTCATGAGTAATATCACATTATCACAGAACAATATGGTATATAGACTACAGATATAACTTACACTTTTGTACAATGAGGTGCAGTTTTATTATAGTTAATCTATATATACGTATAATAATAATAATATGTTATAAAAGCAATATACCACTCACTCACTGATCGCTGTATCTC
>VUJU01006321.1:0-10702 GCA_009835225.1 Aphis craccivora
TTAATAGTCCACATGATGAAAATCAAAAAATTTTATATAAATTATGAAATCAGAATCTAAGAAAAAAAGTTTATATTATGTACCGAAATTTATAATGTAAGTTAGATCAAATTTCGCCTATGCCCAGAAGACTAGTACCACACTGTTCACTAATACTTTATAGAAGAGTACTTACCTACCTACTATTTCCCCTTTTTTAATAATGAGAAAAATCTAACAAAAGAACACTGAAAAACGGTAATATTTACGCTACACTTTCAGTTTTTATTTTGAAATACATAAAGGAATCACAAATATAAATTATTATATACTATTCATACTTTATTTAACCAATATAGTATAGTTTGGTATTTATATTGTAACTCATTTAAATTTCTTTAATCGTTTTTTAAGTAATAATAATAATAATAATTAATCGTTTTATTAATTTTGTGTACTGTGTATTAGTTTATAGAATAATAAAATTTAATGGTTTCATAACAACATAAAAACTGTATAAATAATTTAAAATATGATATAGTAGGCACTCATTTATATTATTTATTAATATTCACTAGGTATATCTGTACCTATATTGTTTTTTACGCAGGAATTTTTAATCTACTTATTTTTAAGATAAACTTTATCTCTATTTAATATTCAATATTTGTTATGTATACTTATACTATATTAACATAATGTTTTTACTGTTTTACATAATTTTTTTAAATAGTGTAAACTGTATTTATCACACGATTATCGTTTTTACCAAGTTTTACTATAGATTTTATATACTTATAGTTATAGACGAAGCATAATGTATAAAGTATAAGGTGTAATTTTTACCATAGACCTTATACTGTGAGACCTGAGTATATTAAGGTCTATGAGTTAAACATACATTTTATAAAATAAATACCTAAAATAAAATGACGACTGTGAAATGAACAAAATATAACTATACTATCTGATAGCCTTAATTAATGTAAGATAAAGTATATAGATACATTACATAGGTACCAAGGTACCTATTACCTAGTGAATTGTGAATATATTATATTTTATCTTATTTTCTGTGTTATATTATAACACTGTAGAATTGATATACCCATTACCCAATACTAGCTGGCGACTGGTGTAACTTGTAAAATGTTAACATATAAAATACATATATAATACCTAGATGGATAGATGTTTAAGTTTATTATGTTATTTAAACATAATGTCATTTTCACTATTTCGACATTTTATGGATATTATTATCTTCTATTAAGTATACATACACAATTCAATTTTGAACAAATTTTTCAAGTGTTAATAATAAAACATTTAATTATTAATAATTATTAATATTAATTATTTAATAACATAATTTATGCAATGTTTTTTTTTTTTTTCAAAAATTAGTTCAACACGTACCTATTAACCTACTATATTAAATTGTATTATTATCAATAGGAAAATAAATGAGTATAGTTAATATGTAATAAAAACATATAAAATACTTTTATATTAAATTTACATTTTTTTAAATACAAATGAAAATAAAATTCCTTTTAATTACTTAAACTAGTTTTGCAAAGCTTTAGCTGTATGCCTGTATTCAATTTAATAATGTATTATAATTTTTGTAATATTCTGTTAAAACTTAATAATCAGTTTTATACATAGTTACACAAAAAATAGTGTAATATACTAAAAATAATAAAAATGTAGGTATAAATAATACAAGCCGCTTTAATTAAACACGGTCGTGGTATCATAAATAGGTATATTGGTATATAAATCATTTAAATTATTTAAATCTATTAATTTTAATAATTATATTAGGTATGTATAAGTACCTAGGTAATACATGTATGACTGTGTAACATGTTCAATCTTAAATCACTGGATGATAACGTCAAACAAGACTTTTATCAAAATATCAATACATATACAAGTTATACACTTATACATAGTAAAATAAATATGAATGACCACAGTCAACAATAACAAATAAGATAATAAATAACAATGATGGTATATAGATACAACACTGAGTTGTACAATGACAGTTGATATATAGTAGTCATGCTTATTCGTACCACTTTTAATTATGCAATTTACATCCTATAATCAATAAAACATTTTAATATTATTCAGCAATTCAGCTACTCACCATATAATACACATATAATTTCAATTTGCGTTTAACATTCTCCTTCTAATTGTTTTTCCAATTTAAGTACTAACTATAAAAATACACTAATTGACATATTTTTAAACAAATTATACAATATATGTTGTTAAGATTTTAAGAAGCGTATAGATATAGATATAACAATAATGAATATTAATAATATGGTTTTAATAAAACTGAGTTAATTTTATTCAATTCTGTATTGGCATATTAGCTATAGCGCCCTTTTTTATGATATACCTACCTCAGTTTGTAGATAACATCTAATAAGTATAGGTAGCGATAATATAAAAATTATTATATTATATATATAATATATATACTTATGTGATTTTTTTTAAAAATATTATTTATATGTTGATTCTCTGCAATAAAGGTCTAGAATCTAGATACGCCTAAAATTTTTATAGTGTATTGTACTGATAATATGAGAAATTGAGATATAATATTAAACAATAAAATTACAAATTTTACTTATAAGTACTTAAAATTTATTTTCAACAGAAAGTAAAATAGACTTAATTCCTTTGGTTTGTATCTAGTTATAACAGAATTTTGTAGATTATTATAAAAGATTTAATCTTGATGTATTCTACATCAAACTCTGTTTTAAGGCTATATTTACATTTCCATAGTATAATTCCGTATTTCCGCTCCTTCGAGAGATATCCATTTTTCATACAGCCATGCAATGGAGATATATGAGTGTAAATGTGGACCACCCAACGTATTTATTCGATAGTCAATACTCGATAGTTATAATAGACAATAAGCACTTGATACTCAAGAATTAGTCAATTGAACAGTCGTGCTATTGCATATAATAACTATACCTATACAATATACATTGATATACATTTATAATAAATAAATTTAAAATCACAATAAAAAAACCTACATATCTTTCGGTAAAAAATTTAATTTTGAAATATCATATTATTATGTAATTTAATTAAGTTAAATAAACCGAAAGTATTAGATACCTTACCTACTCAGCATAGGTATATAACTTTGTATACTAGCTGTAACTCTGTAACTTTTCGAGAAAATAATTACAGTACCTACTAAGTATATACAGGCGCTGATTTATTCAATTTTATTCTCCCCCCCCCCCCGGAAATATATTCTGGATCCTCGCCTGACTAAGTAAGTATACCTAATACGTTCCTTGAATATAATATAATATCACAATTCACAACTTTATAATACGATAAGCAATTTTCTTTTTACGCAGATTGACGAGGAGGATTTTTGTTGTAATTAATTCTATTAAAAGATAAAAAGAGGGTAAACGTATACTTGATGAATCACTCTGTATGTATCCCAGTAGCCTTGAGCGTTTTATAACCTCACCAGTCACGACTAACTAGTAACAACTACTTAAACTACATTTTTTTCACGACCAAAATAAAAATTAATTTTACTTTATTAATTATTAATATATATATATATAAAAATTAAGACATGTTTATTTGTGTTTTGAATTATCCTGATTTCCAAGCATAATAATACTGCAGGCTCAGATCGTATTTATAATATTATACCTAGCTTATGCACCTAAAATATAATTATATGACCGTAAACCATATGTATAAATGTTTTATTACAAAAGGAATGTGATTCCACTCGAAATTAATTTTATAAAAATATTGGCGATTTTGCATAGACCTCAATATAACCAATTATATTGTATCTGAAACCACCATTGTTTGCAAGATAAACATTCCTTAAAAATTACATAGACTTGTCATTAATCATTATATAGGTAGCCAGGTAAGTACTGTACATTATACAGGGTAATCAAGTATACTCGTATCTGTATTATTCCTTCAATAATGAATTTATTCAAAATCTGAATTTTGGAATTGTATTGAATAACAACTATATTTTCAAATTCTTGAGATTTTTTGAATTATAGGTACTTAAAAAACTTTTGAAAGTAAAAAACTTATGTTTATCAAATAAGAGTTCATAATATTTTCTATTGAAAATTATTTTACAGATAATGTTTCTAAAATATTAAGCGTGTCTAAACTAAAATTCGAACAAGTAGTTTTTGAGTTATTAAACTTTGTATACTAAGAATACCAACATTTATAATTCGTAAATACGATATAATTCCTAATTTATATTTTTAAGCCCATTTTTAAGGGCTATTATCCTTAGTACAAATATTTTAATAAATAAAAAACTTTCATTCCAAATTTTTCATTTTTAAAATAACTTACAGGAAAAAAGAAAGTTCTCATTTCAAAAACCAAAATATTGTTCCACAGAACTTCTTCAAGTACCTAGGTAGTAATAAAATCTCAAGAATTTTAAAATATACAAAGTATAAACTATAAGTATAAAAAAAAATTCCAAAAAATTAGAATTGAAATAGAACGTCAAAATGTTGAAAATGAACGTGCTTGATGAATCATTCTGTATTTATAAAAATATATTATACTAATATATCAATGTTACCTATACTATATTACTATATTTTTAATGTTAAACTAATTTACTAATAATTAATAATATAGATCATGAATGTATTTATTCCAATGATATGATATAATAAAATGGTGAGAGCTATACACACATAGACAATATTTTCATAAATAGACAAATAGTTTAATATAAAAATTATAGAATATTAAAAACCTGTTCAGATACACAATACGCACTAAAATGATAGGTACCTACTAGCATTGATTTTATAAAATCAATGCTACTACCTACCTACATTAAAATATTTAATACGGTAATTATTTAGATTTTAGATTCTGAGTGGAGCATAATTCAATGAATTGTGACTCTATTCAAGGAATTTTTTTCCCTCATAATTATTATCGGTAATCGGTATAACAATTTTTACTCGGTCAAAATATCTTATAAAATTTCTCATATACATTGAAGTGATATTAAAGAAATATAAGTGATACATAAGTATTTACCCAGGTACGACTTTTTTTTATAATATAAATATTTTAAGTTAAAATTTTAATAACATTTGTCAAAATTATGAAAATTTGTAAATTATTTTGTACTTAAATATTTATAAAATATTCAATTTGTACATCTAATACTTGCAATTTTATTAGAAAGTTTCTCATATGGTTTTACTTTGATATAAAAAAATATATTAGCACAATTATTTTAATATTAATTTTAAGTTTTTTTAGGGTTTTTAAAATTTTTAATATTATATTTTATATCAGAATAATATTATTTCAAAACATTTACATCAATTTTATGCTATTATCTATTAATACCACAAACCTATTCACATTTCACACTGATCTATGATATAAGTCGTTATTAACTCAGAATTTAATACCTAACAATAATATATGATATAAATAATGTATACTTTAAATTACTTATATACTAATTAAATACTAATAATAAATTAAATACAATGTTTTCGAAACAATTTATTCATCTTACACTATTGTCAATATTAAAATAAATTATTATAATATAGCAATATAAATATAATATGCTTAGTATTATAGGCAATAGAAGCTATAGATTGTTAGATTATTATCTTCGCGCAGAATCGTTTTTCATATGTAATAATTGATTATTGAATTTAAATTTTATAGGTATAATACAGTGACTTACTCAATGACAAAGCTCACTCCTCTACTTTACAAAAGAGTGGATCTAATATTTTCTACCTGTATTTTTAACCTGAATATAAATAATTTTTTATTCGTATGTCAATTTTTTTACAATTTGAAGTAGATACTTATATTATGAAGGTTATACTACAATTAAATGATTAATTAATATGCCTAAGGCTGTGTTTTTAAAACTTGATTTTTGCAAAAAATTGGATTTTAAAATTTGTTATTATAAACAGTAAATGTTTTTTTTATTATGACTCGCCCATTGAAAGATTTTAACTTACTTATAAATAAATATTAAATAATAATAAAACAAAAACAAATAGCAAACCGCCACTTTAATTTGTAAAAATGTTATTTTATACTTTACCTACTACTTATAGGTATAGTTTTCTTTATGTATATTATATGATAATATCGTACCTTATGATGGCTAAATATAACTGATACTCGATGTATATAATAATATTTAAAAAACATATAGGGTAATCCTTTTTTTATCATGAAACATTCATTATTTAAAAAACTATTAATAATTTAGATAAGCTGAATAGTAGACTGATATTTAACAGGCTATCCTCGTACACTCAGCTCACCTATACTTTAAATACTTATGTTACACCAAAACTACTAGTCCAAATTTATATTTGTATGCATCCAAATAATCCCAAAAATATTCTGTTTTAAAATATGAAATTAAAAATGTTTGTTGTCGACAGGGTCGCATCCACACATTATTCTAGGAAGGGAAAGCTCTAATTTTACCGCCTTTAAAAATTTGCCACCCGGGGCAAAAGACTCCCCTAGCCCCCCCCCTCCTAGCTGCGGCCCTGGTTGTCGTTCAAAAAAGTAAAAAACTTAAAGATATATAACAATAAAAAATATTGTTTTATTTTGATTGAAAATTATATAGGTAAGAGAAATATTTTCAAAAATATTAAAAGTTTTTGAAATAATAAGTGGTTCAAGATAAAAGAATCACCGAGTATATTAATTATACGAGTATTTTAAGCGTCATTGTGTCAATATAGAATATAGTCTACCGCACTCGTAATTATTCTTGAAATTATCTTACTAATTACATGGCTATTATTTTTATCGTTAACATTTAGTGATTGTATGGCTAAGTAACATAATATAGTCAAAAAGACAATATAATTATTACATAAATTAGAATGATATATTATTCTCTTTAAGATAAAATAAAAAAGTTATATCTACGTCATAAATATTAATATATATCTTTAATAATTTTATTGAGTAGGTATAATAATAATAATAATAATATATATATATATATGTAGCTATATACGTACATATACTAATATTGCTTTGGAAAATACATTGAGTTATAATACTTACAAAACCGTGCCGTTAAGATTTAGCGCCCGGGGCAAAATTAAAAATATTAGCCCCTATAATATTCTAAACAATTTTTTTGGCACCCGCTTTTAACAGTTTTAACCATGCGCCCGGGGCGCATGCCTCCTAGGCCCTCCACGGCACGGCTCTGAATACTTATATAGGTATACCTTAATTGAATTTATTATTAATGAGACTACAGTAAAAAACTAACTAAATAAGTAGATATACTATACAGCATATCAACTCATAATATTATTTAGTACCTATATTATTAAGTAACTAATAAGCAGAATACATTACCTATTTATAGTTTAAAAATTTTAAATAACACGTAGTTTATATAATATATAATATTTATATAATTTATATTTATTTATGTATTTATTTACCTACTTTATATGTATCAAAGCGACAATCGTTACGGACCGACAAAGGCAGATACGATCCGTACCGACAAAAACACCCTTGTCAAGGATGTTTTGTCGTGTCGTCTCTCTATACTTATTTATCTATGACTATTGGTACAATATAAGTATAAAAATAATGTCTTACTCTAACCGACAGTCGGAATATTCGTATGTTATTTTTTTTCAGATACTACAGTGCCCACGACATACCTACAAGTTACAACCTATACAGTATACATGACTACATATTAAGCAATATCGCATACTTAGTGAATACTTACTCAAAAATTTCTATTAAAAATTATAATTAAATTTTAATATTATGCTGTTATATTCATTCGTAAATCGAAAAGTAATTTAATATAAACAATTTTAGTAACTTATTGTGTTTTTATATAAAAAAACTTATTTATACCTATAAAAAGAATAATATATTAAAATAAATATTTCAGTTGAAAACTATAAAAAGGAGTGGACAAATTTAAAAGACGTATTTATATGGTCTACTAAAAAATCAGTAGGTAGCTAAACTTATTTAAAAGTGGAAATTTGAAGATAAGATGAATTTTTTTAAACCACACGAAAGAATAATGGTCTCAAATGAGTATTATTGATTAAACCATAACAAGTTATGATGATTGACATTCTGATGATTATGATGATTAATGTGTATAATTGGAAAACAAATTCTTTATCCGAAGATACTTATGAAATAGGTACTATCTCTACGCAGAATCAAAGTTTATCCACTTCATTATATCGCAACTATTTTGTAAGAAAGTAACAAAAAAAAAAAATTACATTATCTTAGGTAGATTATAATAAACTACAAATTTATATTTTAATATCTTAGAAAATCCTAATTACTTTTCTGTTGAATGTTGATGTGTATTTATACCTACATAAAAAAAAAAAAGCGGGTAAGTGGGTACCACTCTGCTGCACATTAGGTGACGTATGGATCATTATTATATAATATTATATAGGAGTGTTAAATTTGAATCCAATGATAGGTATCATTGTTTACGCAAAACGATTCTGAACGAAGATGATTCGTCAGCCTAGGATATCATTTCGAATGGTTGGTGAAAAAGGTGGTTTATGTTTTAATGACTTGAATACACCAAAATTTAAGTTCTTCTATAATTATTATAAGCTAAACTTATGGTAAATCTCGTATTGAATTTTCAACTCTTAGCTACTTATACAAAATTTTTTATGAATTATACCTTCAAAATAATTTGAAAATATTCATGGTTTTGACGAATTTTTGTCATTATTTGAACTTCAAATGCTAATAAAAAAAATTGTGCCTATGTATTCTTATAATTTTTTAATCACTATAGAAAGAACTTATGAGGAACTTTGTATTAAATTTTCAAGTATTTCTATTGAACCAAACAAATTTTATCGACACTTCAAAAAAAAATTTTCAGAAAAATTGAAAAGTCATAATATTTTGAAAATTAAATCATGTAAAGAAAACGTCAATCTAAATAACTGGTAAAATTTTCAAGTATCTACGACTTATACTTTTTGAATAGGTAATAACAAATATTTTAAATCGTTTGAGGATAAATCGTTATCGTTATGCTATTTCGTAAAAATTTAAAATTCAAATGCACTTACAATTTTTTATATAATGATGCTTCGAGTTTTCTCTATAGGTACTTGAAGGACAACATATGGAAAACTTAGTGTTGTGTTTTTAATCCTTATAGTTATAAACACAAACAATTTAATGATTTTTCCACTTCAAAATTACCTACTTTCAAATATTCGAGTTTTCAACAGATTTCGTAAAAAATTGAACTATAAACGCTTATAAAAAAAAATTGTGACAAACGATTTTTATTTTTTTTTTTTAGCTAAAATAAGAAAAACTCATAAGGAACCTTGTATTAAATTTTCAAAATGTTTTGGTCATCCACATTTGGACACTTCAAAAATTTTTTTTCATAAAAATCGAAAATGTCTATGGTCTATAAATAACTAAAAAAGAGTCAAAATATTATAATACATTCAATACATTCATCACTTAGTTCAGAATCTAAAATAACATAAAATACATAGGTATATAGTTAAGAGATATTATAAAAAAAATAGAATTATTATAAGTTTTGAATAAGTGAAAGTTTGGTGAAACCAAAAAATCATTATTTAATTAATTAGTAAATTGCATTATTCTGTTACTGGGACAGTTTGTAAAGTACGGTACTCTGAGTACCTACAGTTTTTCATTTCCACATTTACATAAAAATGTATTTTTAATTCGAGTACTAGTACTTAGTAGTACTCGAGTGAAGAAACATGAAAGGAAAAATGATACAAGAAATCTGGACAATCAACTATTCCGGAAAAAAGTTTGTACTCAAAGTATAAGTCTAATTATAATTGACGATGTTTCAGTGTTTCAAGGTTAATAATAGATAAGAAAGAAGAATACGAAGAGTGCGGATATCTAAAAATTGAGCATTTGTTTGAAAGGAAGCGTAAACATTTTTGCTGTACTTTGTCCAACTAGAATTTTTAGCTTATTTGACCAAATATTAAGTCATTTATAGAACGTATCAATGAAGTCAATGAACAATAATATTGTATGGATTTTACTGCTTTTAGTGCATGTCTATCAGAGAAGTTAGTACAATTACGAATAATGACCTAACATTTTGTTGGATTTAACAACAATATTGTTAATGTGGCAATCAAATTTAAACTTAAGATCGAACAAAATACCAAGGTCTTTAATAATAATTAATAAATAAATAAAATAATCTAAAGGTGAAATAATGTAAGTATAGAATATAAAATATAAAATAAATGCTTAAATATAATTTTGTAATTAGCCAGTATGTGGCTATATGGCAACTGTTACAGTTGCCTTTTCATATTGGCTAAAGCCAAGTCGTCGGTCGTGCATCTTAGCGGGGCTAGTGCGCAATATGTAATAAACTAATAAACCATAAATGGTCGTCTGATTGATCTTCGTCACAATTCGTATTCCGCATAGTACCTATGTGGCTAGGCGTGCGGAAAAAAAAACCAAGGAAAAAAAGCGGGCAAGTGGGTACCGCTCTGCTGTACATTAGGTGCCATGTGGATCACTATATATTGTAGGACGGTTAAATTTGAATCCAATGATAATTATCATTGTA
>VUJU01006322.1:0-10700 GCA_009835225.1 Aphis craccivora
ACTCGTTTTAAGCTACTTAATAAATTTGACAAATAAATAAATTTTAGGCATGATACCTATATTTTGATCTTTTACAAAAATGTTAATAAGAAAATATTTGATTGGATACTTATAACTTATATTGTTTATTTTAATGATGATTGATGAACAATTATTGTTTGTGTGAAAAAAACTATAGATAACATTTAAGCTACCTTCTATATAATATTATTATAATTTTATAACTTTTCTTTTAATTCAATTAATTTATTTTAAGTGCCTTTGTTATTTTAATATTTAATTTACTATTTGTTTACTTAACAGTGCGAGAACAAGCAAAAGAGCTAACTAAACAATATGATAAATCTGAAAATGATCTAAAAGCTCTCCAGAGCGTTGGTCAAGTAAGCTAAATATTTTATCTATAAGTAAAATTGAATATTTATCCTAAATTATTATTTTTAGATTGTAGGTGAAGTATTAAAGCAATTGACTGAAGACAAGTGTAAGTTTCTTTAAATTTTAATTGGTTTTGTAAATTAACAATAAAATAACAATGATATTAATTTACTAGTTATTGTAAAAGCAACAAATGGTCCACGCTATGTAGTTGGATGTCGACGTCAACTCGATAAAGCAAAATTAAAAGCTGGTACTCGAGTGGCATTAGATATGACTACCTTGACTGTAATGCGTTATTTGCCTCGTGAAGTAGATCCATTGGTGTATAAAATGTCTCATGAAGATCCTGGTGAGGTTACATACTCGGCTATTGGTGGACTATCTGAACAGATCCGTGAATTGCGAGAAGTACATATTTTTATATTTTTACGTTATATTTTTTCAATCTAAAACCTAGCATTAATATTTCCAGGTTATTGAATTACCATTGTTAAATCCAGAATTATTTCAACGTGTTGGAATAACTCCTCCTAAGGGCTGCTTACTTTATGGTCCTCCGGGTACTGGAAAAACATTATTGGCTAGAGCTGTAGCTAGTCAACTAGATGCCAATTTTTTAAAAGTTAGTTATTTATTATAAAAATTACATTATTACCTAAAATTAATTTTATTTGAATGTATGATAAATTGTTCAATGATATTAATCAATTAAATTTATTTTAAAATGTATTAGTCATATCATCATATTATTCTGTATTATTCATTATGTTTCCAAATTCTTAGTGAAAATCATATTTTTAATTTAGGTTGTATCAAGTGCAATTGTTGATAAATATATCGGTGAGAGTGCTCGTCTTATCCGAGAGATGTTCAACTATGCTAGAGATCATCAACCATGTATCATATTTATGGATGAAATAGATGCTATTGGTGGTCGTCGATTTTCTGAAGGAACATCTGCTGATCGTGAAATTCAAAGAACCCTTATGGAACTTTTGAATCAAATGGATGGTTTTGATTCTTTGGGTCAAGTATGTTATTATTTATTATTTATTTTGAAGTTACCAATTTCTGGATAATGATTATTTAATAGGTTAAAATGATTATGGCTACTAATCGACCAGATACATTAGATCCAGCTTTATTAAGACCTGGACGTTTAGATCGTAAAATTGAAATTCCATTACCTAATGAACAAGCTCGTTTGGATATTTTGAAAATACATGCAGCTCCTATTACTAAACAAGGAGAGATTGGTATGTGTTTAGCTATGATTATTGAATATTGATCCATATATCATTATCATATAATTACTTTGCATTCATTAAATATGCAATGTAGTTAAAAAATAAGTTGAAAAAAAAAGTTGGCTTTAACCACATTTATAAAAGTAATAATTAAAAAAAAAATAATAATTTTATGAATATTTTATTACATAAATTGCAATAAAATAGTATTTACTTTAAGTACATTTAAAACTATTTTATTAAAATTGTCGAGGTTTTTTCATGTTTTAAGTTTCTTTTCTTACTTGTTTTTTTGCTATTTAGTTTTTCATGTAAATCTGACATAGAATCTAAAATTAAAATTTTTTCCATGTGGTTTCCAGTGTGGGACTACTTGGGAATAAAAAGTAGAAACTATGAACATTTTTTTTCTATTACAAATACATTATACTATTTACTTTCTAATCCTAAAAGGAATTGTTTTATTTATAGTTTATAAACAATTATAGTTGTGTAACATAATAATTTATTTAAAATTATTTTGCTTTTTAGATTATGAAGCTATTGTAAAATTATCTGATAATTTTAATGGTGCTGATTTGCGTAATGTGTGTACAGAGGCTGGCCTTTTTGCTATACGTGCTGAAAAAGATTATGTAACTCATGAAGATTTCATGAAAGCTGTAAGAAAAGTATCAGATAATAAGAATTTGGAATCTAAATTAGATTATAAGCCAATATAAATATTAATAATTGAGAAAAATATTATCATTAATCTACTGATAAGAGATGTGTTTAAAGTGTTAAAAACTTAAAAAAAAAAAAAAGGTGATAATTTTCATCAATGCAACAATAGCATAATCTGTTATTATGATTACTTTATACATATGAAACATTACTTTTGTACTTTATAATATTGTAAAAAGTATCAGTAATATCTGCTAAAAACAATTTGTTTTATATTTTATTTGGTAAATATTTGAAAGCTTAATAAAATTAGCTTTTTAGTTAAAATAAATTTAAGCATCATCTACAAATGATGATTTTATCTTTTCTAATTTATGTTAATTATATTAACCATCCATATTAATACATTTATATCCTTAAAAACAAACAATGAGTATTTAATTAAATTTGTCCTCTGAATTTAATAATGAGTTAGAAACGAATTATTTTTAATGTTATTAAATTGAAATTGCATATTCTGCTGCATATTGTACCAAAAATGGCACAAATTAGTTTTTATCGTTTATTTCACTTTAAGTTATCTGATTCCAATACCACCTACATGGCTGAATTCGGCACAAAAAACTGAACAATTTTGATCAAAGGTATTTCTATCTAGTGATAAAGTTGCATACTATAATTTATCATATATTTAATATAACATTTTCAGACATCGCCCGTTTTTATCTTTTGATAAAAGGACTTTCTTTTGTCACCGTTCATCAATCGAAGAAATACTGGGCTGTAGGGTTTTTGCTGCAGAATCTAACAAAATGTTTGTATATATTTTTAGCTATAATAGTCAGTAAGTTATAACCAAAATAGACTATGTGTCATATAAGACACTATGCTCGATAACAACTCGAAAATTTTGGCCATATTTGCCACTTCATGCACAAAATTATGGCATATACATGGCTTTGGTATGCATTGTACACAATATAAAATGTTGGGCTTTTGTAGGATTAAAAATGGATAAAATATTTTTTTAGTATTTTTTCATACCATTTTAACCCCAAAACTATACCCATATTTTTTTTGGAAAAAAAATAATTCATGCTGAAAGGGGTTAACGATTATAAGTATTAAGAATATATGTCTAAATATTAATAAATCTCAATATCTTTGATGGATGTATACAAGTGTTTGTAATATGTCTTTAATTTATATGAATAATACAGGCTTTACGCATAGTATTAACAACAAAATAAAAACTTAAATTTCACTTTCCATCTAAAATTTTCAGCAAGGATGGCTATTCTTTTTGTATCAGTGTATCAAATAAATAATTTTGTTGGATTTATTTTCTCTGCATTGATATTTATTTTAACTATAAGAATACCTAAGAATGATCTTTTTTTAGACAGTTGCACATACCAGAAAACGGTAACTATTTAAATAATTGTTTTTAAAAGACTAAAGACATGTCAGAATTGTATTGTCTTTGTGTGGACTAAGCTAAAAAGTTTATTTCTTACTATGAAAAGTAGAGTAATTATTTAATTATATTATTTTAATTATTCAATCAAGTCATATTTTCACATCCCAAAACTCATAATCAGTTAAAAAAAATACCAGGAAGTTACCTTGTTATTGGATTTGAAACTAGGAGCACTAAGCAAGTCAGCAGAGTATGTGTGTGCCTTGATATTTAATAGGTAATACCTATGTATAATGTATGAGTTGAAACTTGAAATTGAATTAATTTTAATAATAAAAATAAATTATTGCGTTAAAAAATTATTCTAATCTGTGAACGTCTGTCAACCTATATATAGGTTGTTAGCATGTTTGAATGTTTCATTATATATTTATAAATTTATTGTTAGTTAATGTCTAGTAAATAATATTCAGTGGCTAAATGTGTCTTCAAATAATATTTTAGATTCTGATCGAAATGATGGATGTACTGATTTTACGTCGTGTGGAAATTTTTAAGCAAAATTAGTTTTCGTCAAAATCGATTTTTATATGGATGTAACTCAAAAACGAATCACTATAAATACTAAAAAAATTTACCAAATAATTATGGGTATTAGCGTTATCTATACACTGTTGTTAAGTTTTCAAAATATTTTGATTTTTTTAACTATTTATTGACTACTAAAATTTTCAATTTTTCTGAGTATTTTTGTGTGTCGATAAAAAATGTTGGGTGCCCAAAAAAACTTGAAAATTTAATACAGAGTTCTTCATAAGTCGTTCATATTGTAGTTTAAAACAATCAAAAATCGTTAGTCAGTAGTCACAATTTCAAAATTCAATGTGCTGCATTTGGTTGCACTAAATACTAATCGGCAATTTAAAGGCAACACTATAAATCATACAATTTCATCAGTTGGTAATTTACTTTAAACAGATTTTATGAACTAAGTACCTATTGACTACTAATAATGTCAATAATTTATGCATTTTAACATTTAATATACCACGATAATAATTAGTCTTTAGATTTCCATTGAAACTGAGACTGTGAATAGGTCGTAGGTGTTTCTTGCCGTACAGTGGAGGGAATAGCATCAATATTGTCGGTTGTCGACGTTGTCGTGACTACCGTTTTTCTTACGTTGCGGTCGTGGCCGGATATAAGGAGTATAGTATGTGCTCCAGTATTCTTATCTATCTTGATGATAAAATATAAATGTTTCTTATCATACTACAGAAAAACTTATGTTTATCATGACAAAATAATCTATGTTTATGACGTTTATGCTTATGGTTAACGTGTGTGAAAAAATTTTAAATTTCAAAAGTTATTATTTCAACCTCTAACTCAATTTTCATAACTATTAAATATAGATAACTAAAATTGTTGTATTAATTTAGTTATTAAATGTAGAACAGTTTATACTTAGTTTCAGACAACAACATTGATTGGAAATTAATGTGCATTTTTCACTTCAAGTTGAATCAACGAATTCTTGGGTGAGACATAGACAATATACTATTTATAATAAATTAATCATTAATCATTCAACCATTGTAAATCATTACAATGTATAATAATGACACCTTGTTATGTTATTAAATAAAAAATAAAAAAATAAACGTAATAGATTATTTAGAATTTGTGTTGATCGTTATTTTTTTTTATTGTCACAAAATAGAATATTAACGATTTTTTTTCTTAATTGTAGTGTTCTTATGTCCACCTCATTGAAACGTATATGGTATGTATGAAAACAATGTCGTTTGATGGATTTGATGTAGAAGATAATGTGATCTTAGTAAAATAGTTATGTAAATCATTTATGGTCAATTAACATCAACCGAAAATATGGAGTTCAGTACACATTTTATGTTTGATGTCTTGGTAATTTTACTATCGCAGATTGTATTTTTTATGTGTGGTTGGGTGTATTTTGTCAAGAAACTATTTAAAGATTATGAAGTGCATCATAAAACAATCCAACTAATATTCTCAGTCACTTTCTGTTTATCCTGTACAATGTTTGAGTTAATCATATTTGAAATTGTTGGTATACTAGTTCCCAGCTCTCGCTATATATTTTGGAATATAATACTTTACAAGATGCTATTTATGGTTGTTGTACTTATACCATTTTATTTATGTTATTTTACTTTGAGTAATATGTACCCATTTTTTCAAAAAAAAGTTGGAATTTTGGCTTCAGTTATTTGGATATTATATTTATTCTTATTTTGGAAAATTGGAGACCCATTTCCTATGTTACCTCAAGAAAAAAAAGGCCATTTATTTATAGAAAACTGTATTAGCAGAATTGGTGTGATTGGTGTAACAGTTATGGCGTTGCTTTCTGGTTTTGGTGCTGTTAACTACCCTTATACTTCAATGGCATATTTTATAAAAGCAGTCACAGGAGATGATGTCATAAATGTGGAAAAACAACTTCTTCAAACAATAGATGTTATTACTGCTAAGAAAAAAAAAATTTTATTAGCAGAAACTAATGCTGGTGTGAGCACTTTTGGATTTATGGATATGTTAAAAAGAGTCAAATCAAATGTATCCAGTGATTTAAGGGGAATTAAAAGTGATATTAAAGCATTAGAAGAGCTTAGTAGACATTTATTTTTGGATACACATGATCTGAATAACACTCTGGAGCGTACTGCTTGGGCCAAAACATGGAAAGGGAAATACTTCAATTTCCTAGGTTATTTTTTCTCATTATATTGTGTTTGGAAAATTATTATATCCACATTAAATATAATGTTACAAAGAGTGGGGAAAAAAGATCCAGTTACAAGAGGAATGGAGATTTTAGTGGAATTGGTTGGCATTGATGTTGATGTATCATTTTGGTCACAACATGTATCATTTTTATTGGTTGGATGTATTGCATTCACTTCAATAAGAGGTCTCCTATTAACTTTAACAAAGTTTTTTTATGCACTTTCTAGCAGTAAATCATCAAATATTATTGTTTTAATATTTGCTCAACTTATGGGTATGTATTTTGTATCATCCGTATTATTAATGCGTATGAACATGCCAGCTGAATATAGAGCTATTATTACGGAGGTACTTGGGGATCTACAGTTTAGTTTTTATCATCGCTGGTTTGATGTTATATTTTTAGTAAGTGCAGTATCATCTCTAACATTTTTAACATTTGCTCACAAGCAAAGTAAGGTAGACTTACCACCTATGATTTAATATTTAACTATTGTCCAATTCAACATATTTTATATCTATATATATCAAATATATACCTAATGATAGTAGTTATTGAATGTGATTTATATATGTATATAAACAAATAATTGTTTGTTAACTATAACTTATAAGTTAAATACTTAAATTTAATTTTATAGTATTTATGTGTAATTACTTAATAGAATACTTTATTATTTTATTAATTTTTTTTTTTTTTTTGCTAATATTTTTTTTAAATGTATTCTAAATGATCTCATAAATGGTTAAAAATGATGCATAAGTATAAAATAAATATTACCTAAATGCCAAAAAATGTGTTTTTCTAATCCTAAAACCAATTCAACGGTTTAACTTTTAAGACATTTTATAACATTTAATTTTCTTATAAAGTAGCTATATAGAAAAATTAGAACAAACAACTTTTTAAATATTAATATGTGGCTAGTTCGAGTGTGTAAAAAAGTAAATATAAATGGCTTGATAGTTGGCCTTAATGAGTTAAATGACTAATTAGCTCTCATTCTTTACTGAGTAATTAAATTTTTTTTTTTTGGGGGGGGGGCTAAAGCCCATTACCTATATTTTCTAAAAATGATATATCCTTACCTAATATTAATTATTAACTTTTAAATTATTGGACTTAATCAGAAATTTGAAAGGACATATCCTCCTCAATCCTCTTCTATTTGTGTCAATTGTTGAATAGTGTGATGCAAAGTGCTAATATTTTGATAAATAACAAAAAGAAAAAATTAAAAAACCTAGGTAATTAACAATTTTATTGGAACACTTTATCATTAAGAGGACGCTATAACCGCATGAGTTGTCTCTATCTTACACACGCGTAACATAGTTAAAAACTGTTTTGCGCAGGACAAATTTACTCCCTCGATATTTATATCAAAATTACTAAAATTTTAAATCGCATTGAGAATTTGAGAAGAACTTTACCTGTGTTGTAGCGTTTTAATTTTTTTGATAACATGAATACAATTAAAGTTATCGGTTTGAGAACCTTAGGTTTTTTCATTTAATTATTAAAAATTATTGGTTACCACTACCAAAAAAAATAAAACGCTACAACACAGGTAGGAAAAATTTTAACTGCGTTTGAATTTTAAATTTTTACGAAATAGCGTAACGATAACGATTTATCCTCAAACGATTTTAAATATTTGTTATTATTAAAAAAGTTTAAGTCGTAGATACTTGAAAATTTTTCTAGTTAAGATTGGCGTTTTTTTTATAAGCATTTGAAGTTCAAATATTGACAAACATTTGTCAAATTCTTGAATATTTGCAAATTATTTTGTAGGTAGGTATAATTCATAAAATTTTTTGTATAAGTAGCTATGAGTTGAAAATTTAATACAAGGTTTTTCATAAGTTTAGCTTACAATAATTGTAAAAGAACTTACATTTTGGTGTATTCAGACCATTAAAATATAAACCACCTTTTTCACCAACCACTGGAAATTATATCCTAGGCTGACAAATCATCTTCGTTCAGAATCGTTTTTCGTATACAACGATAATTATCATTGGATTCAAATTCAACACTCCTATAATATATAATAATGATCCACACGGCACCTAATGTACAGCAGAGCGGTACCCACTTGCCCACTTTTTTAAGCTTGAATATTGATTGATATACTAAATCGATCAAAAAAATCTCTTCGAGGAGGCATAGTTTAATATCTCTCCTTTCAACAGAATTACATTTTTTCTAAGTAGGTACATTATTGAAGGAGTTGTAACTATAGAGCGAATGATAGTTTAGACTTCAGACTGCCTAAACACGTTTGATCTATATCACACGTGTCTAAGACGGAGACAATACATGCGCGTGCAACGTCCTCTTAATTTAACGTAGGTATAATAAAAATATCATAGACAAATAATTTGCACCTGAATGTATAAAACCTAAGATCCTATATTCCAATCATTATCTAAGTATAGAAAATTTAGATTTTACATTAAAAAATATACATATAAGTTGAAAAATGAAAATCTGCAGTGATTGTTGATTGCTTCAATCAAATATTTTTTACAGTCCTATGTTAAAAATAGATACTGAGAAAATAACAAAAAATGAAACAGTTTTTCATTATAAAGAATCTATATAAATATAATTTTAGATTCTGAACGAAGTGATGAATGTATTGATTTTACAATGATGTGTGTTTTTTTTTGTTTTTATGTCTGTGTTCAGCATAACTAGTCGAAATAATACTACGTGTGGTAAGAACGTATACATTTTCTGGTATACCATAAGCTTACCATGTATACCAGTGGTTCTTAACCTTTTTCGAATGACTGAATACTTAACATTTTATGAGGTTTTTGCGGAACACAGTCGTAAAATAAAACAGTAATTATATTAATTTTGTAACTGTTTAATAATTTAATATATTAAACAATAAATGTATAGCATAAAACAGTTTGCAAATATGTTGGTAAAACAACTAAAACGTCTTACTTATATCATTGTGTTTTGTTTTAAAAGTCAAAATGTTAGGAGAATGAAACTAGAAATACTAAATAAAATTTTTTCACTGATTTTAAAATTTTGTTGGTACCCTTATATTAAGTCCATGGGACGCCTGTGTTCCGCGGAACACCGGTTAAGAACCACTGATGTACACCAATTACCAACCAATCACAGAAAAGTATTTTTATGCACGTACACGTAGGTACACGTAACACGTATGTAGTGGAAACCCACCTTAAGTAGTAAGTAATAAAAACCATGTGAGTTGCGGACGAAATTTAAAAAGGTAACATACAAATTGCGGACACAACACAAATTATTATACCAGTGGTTTTCAAACTAGGTGCCGCAAGTATCCACTTAGTGTGGCGCAGCTTTTCCATAAATTACCGATTCCATTGAATTGTGATATAAGAAAATAAATTAATAATTAGTTCAAAACTATTTTGTTCATCTATAAAAGGTCAGTGTGCCGTGAAAATTGTTTGAAGTGTACGGTGTGCAGTGTATAATTGAAGTTTGAAAATCACTGTATTATACTAATTTTGGATAAATTTCCAATTATTATTCCTAATACAACGATTGCGGACTTAGGGCAGTTATTGTTTGATATCAATAGACAATGATTGTTGGACCGATTATTTATCAGCATTAAGATAGTGCGGTTATAAAAATATTTATTGCATTTATAGGTAAGGTTAGTAAGTAAGTAATATAGAATAGTTTATTTTATAATCAATAGTACTAGGGATGAAAAAGGAAAAATTTTTAAAACCGTTTTCGGGCTACCATTTTTGTCATCTAATGAAGTGGATGAAAAAAATGGGAGGCGGAAAAAATGGCCACGGAAAAAAAACCCAAAAAAAAAACCCACGGAAAAAAAACCCAAACTAAAAAACACACCCCGGAAAAAAAGCCCACGGAAAAAAATCCCAAAAAAATATATTATACATAATGTATTTACATTTATTAATATATATATATTTTAAATAATATACATAGTAGTAAAATATAATACTTTATTAAATCATACATACATACATACATACTTTTTAGCAATGGTGGGTACTGGGTATTAACTTATTAAAAAGTTAATTTTTTAACTTTTTTACTTAACTAATTAATTATTTTTGTTTTTAACTTATTTAGTTAAATTTTGTATTGTTTTAACTTAGCTTTTTATAGTTAATCATCATTATTGTACAGTTAAGTTAATTTTAATTTTTTATGT
>VUJU01006324.1:0-10692 GCA_009835225.1 Aphis craccivora
AATGCCATTGGTATTTTTTTTAATGTATTATTATTTAGTTTAAGGTTTTAAATACCGTCAATTTTTTTTTTTTTTTTTATAAAGTATTTAAAAATTAAATAAAAACGTAGTCTTAAAAAAAGAGTTAAACCCTACAATATCTGGAGCATCTAGTTGACCAAATAACTTTGTCCGATCGACTCGGGACCAACGCTAATATTTTGTAATTCATTTGTAACCATTTGTAACCAGATTTTCATAGTTTGTAACTCGTTACTTTCGGAGCCCTATCGATTTATACGAGATCGTAGCCAGGGGGGTCAGCACCCCGACTTTGTCCGATCGACTCGGGACCAACGCCAATATTTTGTAACTCATTTGTAACCATTTGTAACCACGTTTTCATAGTTTGTAACTCATTACTTTCGGAGCCCTATCGATTTATACGAGATCGTAGCCAGGGGGGTCAGCCCCCCGACTTTGTCCGATCGACTCGGGACCAACGCCAATATACTGTCTTATGAAAGTTAGACTTTTAGGTATTATTATTTAGTCACAAGTCAATAGCTAGTTATACTATATTAAAATCGGAAAAATTGTATATTTTTAAATTTTTACTATACGTATAGGATAATATAATCCGAATAAACAACATAATTATTTACTGTTGAATGGGGCACAATTATTGCAGCCTAAAAATTTTATACGAATGAGTTATTATGTACAAGACACTAAAATGTTTGATACATAATATAATTTATAGTTAACTACCTGATGCCACTGTTCATTTAGTTTTGAGGTTTATTTTAATATTTTTAATATGTAAATAACTAACCAACTATAAAACAATAAAAATAATATAATAAATTAAGACATGTAGGTACAATATGAACTAAACGAGCTATACAAATAATTAGGTTATTTTATATCAACCTTTAAATATTTTTTAATTCATCTGATATTGGTACATTTTAAATGAGGCTTTCCTTTTTAATGTATTACTATATTTACTATTTTCAGTAAATTTACTTTTTATTTAACCTGAAATTATTTAATACGAACTAGGAAGGTACTTTTGTTTTGTATCGAAATGTATAATATTATAAATGAAACAAAAGTCAAAGAATTCAATTTCTTCTATTGCTATAAGTATAATTAGTTTTTTAGAATCCTTTTCTTAAAACTAAATTTTAATAATGTACATATATTAAAACTGTATTTAAAAATCCAATTTTGTATCCATGACGTAAAAAAGCAAATGGGGCTTAACAATTTTTGATTTGGGGTTTATCCTCTGCCTATCTTTGCATAAGTCATTATGGCATTCCCAATGTCCTTTAGCTCTCTTGCAGAATGTAACATAATGACCCATTGCATTTATTAGATTGTTTCCAATGTAGTTGATAACTGCGACCAGCTTGTACCTAAAATAAATGACAATTGTTAAATTCGGATTTTTGATTATAATATGATAATAATTAATATTTAAATAATTTTTCAGAGTTTAAATCAATTTTTTTTTCATTTAGTTTAATGAAACAAAACAAATATTACATGAGATACTGTACAAAAGTACAGTAAGTAATGTATTAAATTTCAATTAAGTTATATAAAATCTTTGTACATGAAAATCTATCCTGAGTGAAGAACATCTGCTAGCCTATATTTCTAAGTATATTTAATTATATTATTGCTATTAAAGTAGATAGTTAATTTTACTATTCTACATTACACTACAAACAGAAGTTTAATTAATTTTTGCTGAAAAAAATTTCATTGTGTGTTTGAAATGTAATAATATACACAGGGCCTGATTAAAGAGTTGGACGCCAGTAGGCTAGGGTTAATTTGGCGCCCCTAAGTTCTACATTCGTAAAAAACAAAATTTTTTGGCGCCCCAAATTTAACCATCGGCCGATTGGCGCCCTAGGCTGTAGCCTACTTAGCCTATTGGTTAATCAGGCCCTGAATATACATTAAACGTTTTATGTTTCCACGATTAACATTACTAAATTACAAATAATAACTAAAATAGTTATTCTTTCTTTAAATACAAAATTTTGTTTATAATTTGAATAAAATTGAACATTTTATAGTTTTTTTTAATTATTTTTTAATTAGAAAATTAAATTATTGTATGTTCAACATATATTTTCAAAATTTCAACTTCACGTGCTCATAAAATTTACTTTAAACTTTTTTTAAATTATACACATATCTTTTGACGAACCTTGTATTAAATGTTTAAGTATTTAAACAGATAGAAAAACTATTTATCAACATTAAAAAAAAAAAATCAAGATTCTTATGCTTATAAAGTTATAAATAGCTCAAATTCTTAGATTCTGATTCCACTGAAAATATAAATACCTTTACAAATATATTTACTTGAATTATATTCTAACATAATTTATTTAAGAACTAATTGCCAAATCTAGGTAGTTATGGTATCCAGGTCTTTACTAATTATATATATATATATATATATAACAAAGAAATTTTCTAAAGTAATTATACATCATACCTGAAGTTCTGGGTGATTATCTCTACTGGAATGTCATTTAGGCTGTATTTGTTTTCACCATTTTGAGACATGAAATCTGTATCAATAAATATATGCTTGCTAAGTTCTCTAGTAGTGACTGCTGAATTTTTTTTACATATTTTGCATTGATTTATTATTGTGTTGGTGTACTTTGAAATTAAATGATTCAATTTTGTCAAATCATAATGTTTTCCTGATTCTAAAATAACTGTGGTATTGAAAAATTGTTTTTTTTCATTACAATTAAAACAGCATTTACTTTGGATACTACTTGGCATGTTTGATAACAAATGGTTGCTTAAACCCACTACATTTGCTACGCAATTCAGCATCGATGTTCCTGGCTGTATTTCTATATTACTGCCTACCCCACTATCTAATAATATTTCTGCTCTTATTTTATACGTTGATGAGCTAGAGCCATGCAAAGCAACATCTCTGCACAAATTTAAAAATTTATTCTTCATAACAAATCCATCCATGTTTTTTTTAAAAGAATCAAAGTCTACATAACCAACACTAAGTGCTACTAGTAAACTGTCAAACGCACAAGTGTTACTAACTAACAATTTTTGTCTTTGAATTTTCACCGCTGATAATAAGTTACCATTTATAATGATAGCTTTATTGGTTGATCTTAATCCTGATGTATTTAGGATCCGTCGGATGTCATTACATCCATCTTTGTATTTAGTTGACCTTTTTTTTTTACTTTTATCAATAACTTTTATTGGAGTTTCCCCTTTATTTTTCCAATTCTCCGTTGCTTTTATATCCTCGTTACATTCACTGCCACTTTCACTACTTTCATCCTCGCATTTATCGTCATTTATAGAACTTTTTTCGACATCATAAACATTTTTAAATTCATTTTTTTCACCATCGATACTAAAACAATTATTATTATCGTCATTAGATTCACCTAACTCACTATTTTTACTATGAAAATCGTATTCAAATTTATCGTCATCATCGACATTTTTTTCACCATCATTTCTACAAAAACCGTTATCATCGTCACCTAACTCACTATTTTTACTATGAAAATCGTATTCAAATTTATCGTCATCATCGACATTTTTTTCACCATCATTTCTAAAAAAACCGTTATCATCGTCACCTAACTCACTATTTTTACTATGAAAATCATATTCAAATTTATCGTCGTCATAGACATTTTTTTCACCATCATTTCTAAAAAAACCGTTATCATCGTCACCTAACTCACTATTTCTACCATGAAAATCGTATTCAAATTTATCGCCATCATCGACATTTTTTTCACCATTGGTTCTAAAAAAACCTTAACTATCGTCATTAGATTCACCTGACTCACTATTCTTATTATGAAAAACATATTTAAATTTATCGCCATCATCAAAACATTTTTCACCATTACTATTGTTAAAATCACAGTTTTCAACGCTAAGGTTAAAGGTTTTCTTTTTTGTACTAACTATACGATTGCTTTTCGCAATCTTTAATGTCCCTTCAATTGAATTTAAATGAGACGCAACAAAACGATCTACAGACATCAAAGACTGACCACTGCGTAACTCATTTTTCATGTCAGCAAAATATCCTTCCACTGGGGCAGATGTTGCTGTATCAAAATATGTCTTATAGTAATTTTTCATCACATTGCTCCAAAGAGGAAAATCCTTACAAACACGTAAGAGAGGTATACTCAATTGAGGAAAGTGATACGCATTCAACCTAAAAAATAATAATATGAATACTATCAATAATAATTTGAATTCTAGATACTTTACAATAATGTATAATTATAACTACTTATGATGGCCATTACTTATTACTTTAAGGTGCAGAATAAAAATGCAGTAAACATATTGTGCAAAAAATGAAAAAACTCCAGTTATTTAATGTAATTTTTTTATAAATTAAAAAATAATATTCAATAAATAAATCAAAAAAAAGTTAAAGGAAACACCAAAAAGTTTATTTTGTAGTAAAATTTTAATAACAATTAATTAAAAATTAAAAATTAAAAACTAATTTTTTACTAACAATCAAATTTATAAAAAATTATTTTTTAAAGCAAATATGATATCTTAAATACATCTTTATAGCATTATCCCCACACCTCAATTTTACCATACCGCAGCGTTTCCAAAATGTATTATCCAAAGGACTTTTTACACATAAGGCTAATTATTTTGATCAACCTCTATTCAAAAAATAAAATATAAATATAAATAAGTAACTATAATAATAAAAGTTTTACAATGAATATATTTTAAAGATATGAGCCCACTTTTGTTATACTTGCAAACGACCACAGTTTACGAAACGCTGTGGTAAGGTGTTCAAACTAAATAAACAATAATACAATTACGAAAAGTACCTGTCTCCTTGAGTAATGTGATCTTGTGCCTTATTCATTATATCCTTGATAAAAATTTATATGTCACTCAAAAACTCAGATTGATGCTTGAAATCATTGTTGACATCTGCTTCATTCATATTTTCAATGAACTCATTGAATTCAATATTATATTTGCTGTTATAATCTTTATCATTCTCTATCATACAGCATAAATCATTTCTGAATATTTCCACATTTGTATTTTTAGATGTGCCTTTTATGTTTCCATCTGTTTCTGATGTAGAAATGACCAAAATGTTTAATAAAATTTGAGAAAACTGTTCTAAGGTTTGTGCTTTAGTGAGAAGAACAATTCCTCTAACGTACAGCTCTTTAACCTTGTTATTTCCATTTTTTTTAAAACATTTCCATTGGCAAATCATTTTTACGAAATGTGCTATATCTAATCGTACGTAAACAGAAATATCTAAATCATTAGAACTGCTTTGGAGAATACGAAAACTTTTTTCACAATATTCACTTTTCGTAAGACTAGTGAATGTACGTGTTACTGCTCCAATAAGAGCATTTGAATAGTCAACTACAACTTCACTGGGGTAAGGAGCACCAGCCCTCACCTATTGACTTAACCAATAAGTAATTGAAGGTATATCTTGTATTTCCGAAAGCATCTGACATACTGGTACTTGAATGATTCCATCATGTAGTACAATTGCGTACAAAAAGATGTGTGCGGATGTAATATCTTGTGTTGTTCTTTTTATTTTTTTAACCAAGCCACCAGTAGCATCTATACATAATCTCATCCTATTTTTTGACATTTTGAATGTTTCTTTATACACTATCATTTGATAAGGAGACCAGTAATGGATCATGAACGGATCTGCACTTATATGATGTATGGAACCAGCATATAGAGTCGTATGTTTCAATTCAATCAACGATAGTATGGGATCGTTAATTTCAATTCCTAATTTATTATCTCGTATCTCTTGTTTTACTTTTCTTAAGACAGGGCCATTATAAATGTTCGGAGGACAAACATCACCAAATTCACATTTTTTTCTCATTTCATTTCTTCTCCATATACTTGATGTAGATTTTTGAAGTTCATTTCCAACTTCAATTCTTTTTTCACCTTTTAATTGTCTTTTTACTTTATTATCATGGGAAATTCCTCTAGTATCTTTTGTGAATAATGTTATTTTAAGAGGTTGGCCTTCCAAAGGTTTTTTCTCAGCTACTCCTTTTAGATTAGATTTACAAGCCTTGTCTTTGCAAACAGCATTAAAGGTTAAAAAATATCTGGCAGAAAAACTATCGTAAATTTTACATCTTTTAAACGAATAACAACAAGGGACACCATATTTGCTAAAAAAATAATCATAAATTATATTTGTCCATACTCCTTGTTCTAACACACTATATTTTCTTTTTTTTTGTAACCACTTCCATATTCCATTGTCACCGGTTTCATTTTTCTGTACACATCGTATGGAATGTCTAAACTAAATTGTTGGTCACTTTCAGAACATATTGAATCATTATCTTCATCAGTTGACGAATTTTCTATTTCACTTAACATTGGAGTTACGATTTGTTTTTCTAAAGGTTCAGTTCCAAGAGTTTTTTTTAAATTTGTAAGTAAACCATATCGATCTTGGCTGACGATGAGGTATATACTTTTTTTTTAATTTTGAAACCCATATCTCTTTCAATGTCTGACCACACTGAACCACCAAAATCTAGTTTACCATTTCTAAAAAGTCTATTTTTGTAAGAATGTAGTATCGACAGCAGCTCATCTTTATCAATTTTCGGCTTTCTACCAGTACGTTTCTGTAAATTAATTTTCAACAATCAACGGTTATTCGTTTTAGAGTTAAAAAAAAATAAGAAAATCCATAAAAAATCGAATGAATATCCAATGATATAAACATTTGAACTTTAAACGCTCAAAAAAATTTAATTCAACTTTTCCAAAAAAAATTTTATTTATCTTTTATTTTTTAATAAAATAGAAAAATTTATGAGGAATGTTGTATTAAATTTTCAAATCTTAGATATGAAGAGAAAACAATTTATGAATTTACTAACACAAAATCATTTACACATTTTCATGATTTTTACGAATTTTATCAATTTCCAATTTAAGATACTAATAAAAACTATTATTGATACACTAAACTTATTTTTAATTTTCTCTTACAACAACATACAACAATAAATCTTGTATTACATTTTCAAGTACACTTCCTCTTAACCGTGGACGGTAAAACCCAAAATATTACTTTTATTATATTGGATAGGGAATTAATTTGAAAAATGTTTTTATAATTTTGAAATTGATAGCCCAAAAGGGGGTGCTGCTTGAAGTTTCTGAGTTAAAGTGGGTGGCCAAATTCACGAAAAATGTAAACAATATTCAAAAAAGAATTATTATTATTATTAAAAAAAAATAAGTGACATTTCTTAAATTGATTATTTTATTTTGTGATGTATGTAAGCCTTGAAGATATATAAGATATATATAAGATATATATATATATATAAGATATATATATATATAAGATATATTACCTCAGTTAAAAATTTTAACCTATTAATGTATTTCATCAAAATAACTAATCTGTACAACCGAATTTAGATTTATATATATGTTATGTAATGTACAAATATTTTTACAAACAAACCATTGTATATTATCTTTTGTTGTAAAATGTAAAATTTGACTATGCTCTGTTTCTCGGCTAATGACCTCGACGTTGAAGCCGTAATAAAGATTTAAAAAAAAAAAAAAATGCAGTGTTAAAAAAACCTTATTTCAAATTTTTTCAAACACTAATAATAATATAAAAAATATACGAAAATCTAATTTCATAAAAAATTTAATTACAAATAGAAATAAAATAAATCTTAGATCAATAAAAAAAAAACGGGTAGGTAAGTGGATGTCGCTCTGCTGTAAAGCAGTTTACAAGTAGGTTACTGTAATGGATGGTATTAAATTTGATTTCAATGATATAATATCATTGTATACGAAAAACGATTCTGATCGGAGGCGACTTTTCAGTCTTGGATATTTTATACAATATTAATTATATTATTTTTAAAAAAAATGTAGGTACCTCCTACCCATAAAATAAATTCCAAATTAATTTAAATTAGATTCATTATATACCCAATAACCCAACTCTCTCAGAGTAATTCATAATATTATGTATATACAATTTAAAATACCCACGAATAATATTTTCAAATTACAATAATATAGCTAAAATTGTTATTTTAGATTCTGAGCTGAGCGAAGAATGTATTGATTTTACTTGTGTGATTTTTATTTTTTTTGTATCTGTGTACACGAGAACTTGTCGAAATGATGATTTGATTTTTAACTTCAGTAGCTTTTTCGGTTCGAAAGTGAATCTATGAATCTAGTTGGGAGGTCATTTTTTGAAATTCCCAAAAGTTTTCATAAGCGCCGGGAAAAACCAAAAAAAAAATTAACGAAAAATGGGAATTTTTACGCAAAATAAAATTTCGAAAAATTTGATTTTAGATGTTAGTCTAACTCTTAAACTAATTACCGTAGAAACATGCAATTTTCACAGAATGTGTATACATGCATTGTCTATACATGATAAAATTTTTAAAAAATTTCAAATCTTTTTAAGTTATTTATAGACATGAAATTTTCAATATTTTTTAGTTTTTTTTTTTTATAAATAACAATAAAATTTTATTCGTCGGGTATAAAAGCTTCAAAATTTGATACAAGACTTATTATATATTGTCGCAAAAGTTGTTAAAATATATTTAAAATACATGGTCACAATTTTTTTTAATAAGCATTGAAAGTTGGAATTTTGACATAATACGTAAAAATCACGAAAATTTGCAATTTATTTTGAGTTAGAAATTCATAAAAATTTGAATTTTTAAATCTAAGATTTGAAAATTTTATACAAGATTCTTCATGAGTTTGATGCTTTTATCAAATAAAAAATTGCTACCGGAAAGTCAAATTTAATTTTTATAAGCATTTGAATTACAATATTAGATATTCACTCAAATTCTGTTGTACCGATATTCTTATTTTTTTGTTACGAATAATTGTAGAAACTTAATATAATTAATATAATATAATATAATACAATTAATATTGTATAAAATATCTAAGACTGAAAACTCGTCTCCGATCAGAATCGTTTTTCGTATATACAATTATATTATATCGTTGAATTCAAATTTAATATCATCCAATACAGTAACCCACTTGTAAACTACTGTACAGCAGAGCGACATTCACTTGCTTACCCCCTTTTTTTTAAATGTATTTTATAACAAAAAGATTTGGAAAAATTATTAAGACTAAATTATGAAAATTAATAATTATTAAGGATGGAATTAGTATTTACCTTTTTTTAAGAGGGACGGAATTGGTATTTACCTTTTTTTAACAGGGACGAACTTGGTATAAAAAAAGGTTCTTGGGACGGAACATTTTTTCCTAATTTTTTGTTGTTTTTCCTGGTGCTTTTGGTAACTACAGGAAATTTCAAATGTTGTCCTCCCCGATGCACTAACTACATTCACTTTCCCATAGACATGGCATAGAAAAAGGTATTGAAGTTAAAAATAGAAGCAATAATATTTCGATTAATTTTCTTGTACACACACACACACACAAAACACATAGGTACATCATTGTAAAATCAATACATTCATCGCTCCGCTCAGAATCTAAAATCATAGGTTTACAACATAATTTAGTGAAAATTAATTCTGTAAATATTATTTATCCAGTTATCCTAATAACCAAATAATATCTAACCAAATGTATGATAATATCTAAATCAATTATTGAAATGATTATCACATCAAGCATTATAATCATAATTCATAATGTACACAATATACGCACATGGCAAAAACACATTAGAAATATAAACTATTAATTTTATTTAAAAGTGATATAACAAGGGTAAAGTAATACCTACACGTAATTGTTGGAAAGGTCTTTCATCTTCGTTTATTAAAATAGATCTTATGTTATGATTTTTGTTTAAAATACATACCTATGTGTTAGCTTTTACTTTTTTTTTTTTTTTGAACAGTCATCTATAACTATTGGGATAAAATGTTACACTTATAGATACTCACACGTAAAAATATTCAAATAAATCAGTGGCGTAGCCAGAATTTTTTTTCGAGGTGTGGGGAACGGACTGATCGACTTTTACACAGTGGTAGTTTACATATATGTATAACACGTAGAAAAAAATAATTAAAATAGTAATGAATTTAAAAGCTAGTAATAACAATAATTTTTTAGTGACTTTCATAAGCAATTAAAATACTTTTAAATTTTCTTTAGATCTCGGGCCCCCCCACTACAGCCCCCGGCTGTAGCCAACTCAGCCCCCCTGGCTACGCCACTTAAATAAATATCATATTAGTCATTGTAAAGTAACTTACTATAGTGCGGTCCACGAAAAGTAGGCCGCGATCGTCACGCGCCTACCGGCCGATTTACGGTATGGGTTTCCAAACGTTTTCCCGCCTAATATAATTTCAAATCATCTAATGTAGGTACGGTACAATATAATGTAAAATAAAAAAATATCATATTAAAGTAAACATTAGACTATATTATTACATATTTTTTTTTTTACACTTTTTATAATTAAATAAGTCAATAATAATAATAAAAGTAAATATATATTTACAAATAGTTACAGTCGTCGTCGTAATAAAAATTAATAAGGTAATTCATCATCGTCGTTTTCGTCTTCATCAGTCGAACTGTCATCAGGATTTA
>VUJU01006327.1:0-10684 GCA_009835225.1 Aphis craccivora
TCCTATAATATATAATAATGATCCATAAGGCACCTAATGTACAGCAGAGTGGTACCCACTTACCCGCTATTTTGAATTTAATTTTAAATTTTTTACAACAAATTAAAATTAAATCGGTGACAGTAAACACTGAAATTATTGCCTTATTGTATATTATTTTTGTTTTTATGTAATATAGCGAAAGAGGAGCTTTTGGATATTCAGCCATTTATACGAAAAATGACATTAAACATGTAATAGAACACGCAAAACGTCGAGGCATTCGTGTTATACCAGAAATCGACACTCCGGGTAAAAATTAAAAATAGACAATATAAAATAAGTATTAGATAATCATAATTTAATGCAGTGTTTCCCAACCTGCAGGGGGGAATAAACTACGTACACATTGCTGGGGAGGCGCAAATTGTTATCACGAAGTAAAATTAGTATTTATTTAATTATAAATATTGAATATATGTTCGAGAGAACGACGGTTTGGCATGCAAAAATAATTTAAATTTATTTTAAAACAAATTGAAGTAATTTTAATACTATGGTATTAAAAGCTATTTTGTAATATTAAAATTTAAAGATATTTTATAATTATCTTATTTATACACAGGACATACGTTATCTTGGGGACTCGGTGGCATTCCAGGACTATTAACTCCATGTTCGGATCCTCATCCACATCGTTTTGGACCTATCGATCCGACGGTCGAAGAAAACTACAATTTCATCAGGGCGCTATTGTCTGAAATCAGTACATTATTCAAAGACAAGTATTTACACATAGGTGGTGATGAAGTAGATACATCGTGTTGGTAATGATAATATTTACTGTTTTTGTCTAGGTATTCAACAATATATTTCAGATGGGTTAAGTAACATATACCAAATTCAATTTAATCCTTATAATGGTTGGGTATTCAAATTAATAAAATATTTATTACTAGGTAGTTACTACTAAATACTTTTATTTTAGAAATTTAGAATAAAATTGTTATTTTCTGTTTATGTGGGCTAGCTGGCTTATTCAATCTATATACCATCATATTCCTATGGTCTATATATACTCTAGGTGAAATTAAATGTAGTCTGTTTTAACCGTTTTCTAAAATAATACTGCGCCGTATTGCTTTATGCGCGAGTACTCAGAGGCGTAATTATAAATTGTAGTCCCTGGGCAGTATCACATAAGTGTTGACCCCATCTATTTATGTAACCCAAATAAAGTTTAATGGAACTCTGATTCATTTAGCGTTGTTCACATTTTTTTCGTCGATTGCAGGTCTACGAACAAAAAGATACAAATGTTCATGCTTCGCAATAATATGACCGACGTTATCGAATTAAAAAACTTCTACTTTTCAAACATATTCAACATAACACGAAATTTAAAAACCGTGGCCATCGCGTGGGAAGAAGTTTTTGATGAAAATATTCTTCTCGATCCCAACGTCGTGGTACAAGTGTGGAAGGGCGATTTAAATTCGACCGTGTCGAAGGTAAGTATTTAATGTATGTTTATACTATATGCTACACTAGTTTATATAGTAAAATGTATGGTTTGTCGTTCGAAATCAACGGACACGCATGACTTCGATATCATTATCATCGATGTATGTATAATTTATAGACTATATACACATAGGAAGTATACTAATTGGAATTATAGTGCGATATCGACTGCGATAATTTTGTAAATTTTCCAGCGTAGAAAGTCTATTACGTTCTAAAACCATTTCTTAATTTTTCTCTGCAGGTAATGAAACGTGGACATCCAGTGATATTTTCCAGCTGTTGGTACTTGAACTACATTAAATATGGAACGGACTGGCCGAATTTCTACAGGTGCGATCCGACCAGCGTGGTTGGCGAGAATCGTTTGTTTTTGGGTGGCGAGGCTTGTGTGTGGGGCGAATTCGTTGACGAGACCAATTTATTGCAAGTGTCGTGGCCTAGAGCCAGCGCTGTAGCCGAAGTGCTCTGGTCAAACGTGCTTAATGAAACTGAAGCCAAACACAGACTTGAAGAACACGTTTGCAGGATGAAGCGGAGAGGGATACCCGCTCAGCCAGCCAGCGGACCCAACTATTGCCATTATTAAAACACCTGTATATTATTGTCTTATTGGATACAGCTGCATTTAACTATATACTATAACTGAGATAACTGCAGAGTACACATATTTTAGAATGATCTGGGAATATCGCGAGAAACCAATATACATTGTATACAAATATTACTAATTTATAATAATGATGTAATGGAGTTATTACTACTTATTAGGTATATTATAATTCACCATGTTTCCAATTGTTCAAAATCCTGTTCGTTACTTTGGCTTTAAAATTTTGATAAAAAAAAAAAAAAAAATTTTTTTCGTAAAATAAATGTTCTAATTCGTAATTTACGAATTAAAAATAAATATTATATAAAATCAATTGATGTAAATACTTATTTGCTATTTTGCTAATGGGAAAATAGCTCATTTTAACCAACCCTCACTGGCCTACATCCCTAAAATTTGGTTAAGCATTTAATTTTGAACACGAAATTAATAGAATATGTCGTACTGGCTTAGCTAAGTAATTTAATCCGTCATACAAAACGCATAATATAGCAAATTAATTACGTTCAGCGGTTCCAATACTTATTAACTTAAATAATATTAGAATGGATTGACCAGTGACATAATTCCCAAACTTGTAAAGGTTACATTGTTTGTGTTCTTTTGTTGGATTTTTACGTTATTAACGTTATTTAAGTTTGTATTAAGCAAGTAACTATAGTATGAATATTATTATAATATTTAAAACATAAAATTGGAACTGCTGAACCATCGAGTCCCAAACAAAGGTTTATTTTATTTTGATATTATCTACTTAACGATGTTATGTGCACGGATTAACATATTAATCTGTGGTTATACGTTACTGAATTATTAAGGAGAAAACACAAATACAGACAATTATGAGTGAACACCTTAGAACAGGGGTTGGCAATAAACTGCCCGTGGAGATAAAATAAATGGACCGCCAAAAATATATATTTTTTTTAACGCTAGTTTTCCACACATAATAGATATTTGATTTACTTTTAAGATCTATTTAGAGATTATTACTTTATTATTTAAGATGTCGTCCATCGTTTAGCCATCGTGGTTTACAATAATTGTAGGTAATTACCAGGGCCACATTTACGTGGGTACAACGGGTTAGGTTTATTTTTAGGGGGCGGCTATAGTTTTAGGAGCAGTAGTAATGGTTAGAAATTGGAAACAAAGTGTTGAATAAATTCTGATAATCGTGATGGAAAGAAAAACAAATAATTAAATCATTTAAACATAACACGCATGCCGCATTGATAAGTGATAATTACTCTTCATTGTTTATATTATTTATTTTAGTCACCACACCTACATTATAATAATTTTGTCTAATATTAATTTACCACGTGATAAGTGATTCTATTTATGAAACAGACGCGATGTTGAATTAATGATAACGCTATATTAATATTACTTATTATTTATTAATTTTCTTAAGAAAAATAATTTATTATAATATGAGTTATGATTTATATAATTCCTATGGAGTGTAAATGAGTATACTATTATGCAATGCATATTTGAAAGATTAGTAGGTAACCAGTTAGATAAATTTAACACAGTTACACAATTGTTACATATATTTAATTATTAATAATGTACTAGTCATTACTTATTATTTATTAATATGCAATATTAATTTTATTATTTAGTTTTCCTGAGAATTGGTTCATGATTGGTTAAAAGTATAACTATAGAACAAATTGTATTTATTTAGTCATCCAGATTCATTGATTGCATAAAATCATACTATGTACCGGTTATCATAAAATATCGCTAAATAGTTATAAAGGAAAGTGAACTTTACCAATAATCAATGCAAAGCTGAACCTATTTGAGTTATCGACTTGAAATTTCGAGGATAGATTTTTATAATAATTTCATCGGGCACTAAGAAAGGATTTTGATTTTAAAGGGTTGAAATATTATATATTATTATCAGTTTTTATTCCTCGCATACTAATGATACCATCAGATTATCCATTCCAATTTAACTAATTTAAGAGAATGCAATTTCCTGTCAAAGCATGTTTTGCTATGACAATAAATAAATCACAAGAACAAACTTTGAAAATTGCAGGGATCGATGTAAGAGAAGATTGTTTTTCACATGGAAAATTTTATGTGGCAAGCTCCAGAGTCGGTATGCCCACAAATTTAGTTATTTTGGCACCAATAGGAAAAACATCAAATTTAGTTTATAGAGAAATTTTGTAATAAGATTGTTATCATACATTATTATTTTTTATTATATACCTATTAAAATTAATCGTCTGTTTTGGTCTGCGGCCGTCCGGTTAAAGTTGGGCTGTGGACATTTTTTATACTTAAGCCCGGAAACGACGGGTAATTCAGCTATTTATTTATAATATACAATTATTCAACGTTTTTCCGAACGTACACTGGCATCGACGGGTAATTCAGCTATTTGTTTTGTTTTTTATACCATAACCCGGCAGCGACGGGTAATACAGCTGGTCGGTTTATATGTGTAAATAGAAATTGAGAAGAAATTGCGAAAAAATTCGAGATGGGCCCTTTTCGAAATTCCCGATTCAATTACTACCTTAAATTTTAATTCGTGAATACTGAATACAAGTAACGGTTATCAGATAACCGTCAATCGGCATAGATAAGAGATAACGTGATAATATTAACAATATTATACAAAATGGTAAATAAGGATTTAACAGACTATAACTTATACTTAAGTAAACACTAAACAAATTATTCGTATTTTACCTACTATTATTTTTAAAAAATTTCATTCACAATATGAAATCATATTTTTTATTATCGTTTCTCACCTGTGCGAATTTCTTGAACATACATATGTGTCTGGTAAGTACGTTAAATAAACAACCATGTATGAAAAGTCACACCCAAATATTTTCATAGGCAAATCATTCGAATAATTGGGCAGTTCTTGTCGATACATCAAGGTTTTGGTTTAATTATAGACATGTAGCAAATGTTCTGTCCATTTACAGAAGTGTCAAACGTCTTGGTATACCAGATAGGTATGAAATGTGTTCATCACAAATTAAAATTTAATTTTGATTCCATTAATATTATGCATTTACAGTCAGATAATATTAATGGTTGCTGATGATATGGCATGTAACCCTCGTAATCCCAGTCCTGCGACTGTATTCAATAATGCTGATCAACAGCTCAACGTCTACGGGGATGACGTTGAAGTGGATTTTAGAGGTTATGAAGTAAGGTTATTTCTACTTTTAATTCTATTAATTTTTTTAGTTATTAATTCTAACTTGTTTTAATTTAACCTAATTTTTAGGTAACAGTAGAAAACTTTGTACGTTTATTGACAGGTCGGCTACCTCCTGATACGCCTCGTTCAAAACAGTTGCTTACTGATGAAGGTAGTAACATCTTGATATACCTTACTGGCCATGGTGGTGATGGATTTCTTAAGTTTCAAGATTCTGAAGAAGTTACCAGCCAAGAGTTAGCTGATGCTCTTGAACAGATGTGGCAGAAAAGAAGGTAATTAGAAAACTACAATGTATATTATAATTTAATATTATTTTAAAGTGTGTTATTTATTCTTAGATACCATGAAATATTCTTTATGATTGATACTTGTCAAGCTTCATCGATGTATGAAAAGTTTTATTCACCAAACATTCTTGCAATGGCTAGTAGTTTGGTTGGTGAAGATTCTCTTTCGGTAAGAGATTTAAGCATAACATTTTATTACAGAATAATTCAAAATGATTATAATACAGTGGACGCCACTTATCAGACTCACAGATATAAGGTTCGGTTGCTTAATAGATTTAAAAACTCAAATTTCATAAAAAAAAAAAATGGTGAAATAAACATTTTTGGGTAAAATTTAGAAATAAATTAGTTTTGAAAAGTTATATATAATATGTTTGTTGATTATTATTGATTTAGATTCGTGCTTTACAATGTGTGTATGTACAACAAATTTCATTACATTTCACATTTATCTCAATTATCATTTTTCTAGTGTAAGGTATAAATATAATTTCGATTACCTGGTACAGCTATCGTAATTTTTAAGGTTTTTTATCTTCTTCCCTATAAGATTCATTAGGTTAGGTTACTTTGTGCTGGCCCCAAGATGAGTCTTATAAATGGCTTTCTCAGTATAATCATTTTTAACCACTTAAAAAACTTATCTCATATTTTATATTTTAGCACCACGTAGATCCAGCAATTGGAGTGTATATTATTGATCGTTATACATTTTATGCATTGAAATTTTTAGAGAATGTTAAACTGAAGAGTCGTATTAGTATGAAGAGTTTTGTAAGTTTTTATTTTACACAGTATATTATACTATATTATATTTATAAAACTTAATTTACAGTTTTTAGTGTTACCTACAGCATACAAATTAATATTTCTTTATATTCTT
The DNA here is from genome assembly GCA_009835225.1 of Aphis craccivora. Taxonomy (NCBI): domain Eukaryota; kingdom Metazoa; phylum Arthropoda; class Insecta; order Hemiptera; family Aphididae; genus Aphis; species Aphis craccivora. Next base: position 6,507 of record VUJU01006327.1, read on the forward strand.
ATATCAAATGTGTATGTATAAACTGAGACATATTTTTATCATTGATTAGCAATAGTAGATGATTTATTTTCTTATGTTTGTAGTAAATAATTTTTATTATTATTTATAAATTAATTTTAATAGAAAATATAAATTTAAACTCTCATGTTTAAATCAATCATATTCACTTTAAATACTTATATATACCAGATACCTACTTATACTTGTTATTTTGATGACATTGTAGTACCTAATAACGATAATTTATTTAATTTTCCAGTTGGGCGTTTGTCCTAAACAAGATTGTATTTCGACTGTCGGAGTACGAATTGACTTATTTCACAGAGACCTAGCCAAAGTTCCAATTACAGACTTTTTTGGATCTGTCAGACCAGTTGAATTAACATTTGACTTTTTAGATATTTCAAATACACCATTATAGAAGATATGTGTTAATAATGTTCTATGTAAAATCATTGATATTTGTATTAAACTTGTATATAATTTCAAGAGTTTTATTTAATATTAATTGTAAACAGGTTATTTCATAATATTTTATATATTGCTACATCGTGTTATAAATACTTTATTTATTATTTTTTCATTATAAAATATTTATACTTTTAATTGTCTACAGCAAGAAAATTAAACGAAAATACAATTTCTGATCTCATAATAATTACTGTTTTTTTTTTTTAAAAAAAAAAAAAAAAAAAACCAACACTAATAAGAAATAGTAATAAACTGTAACCTTTAAACATACAGAATTACTTGATAAACCAATTACGTTGTCCATATTTTGCGGGTGGTCGTTCTTCTTCTTTAAAGTCTTTGAGTCCAATAGGCAATTCATTAAACACTTGTGGTTCTTCAACAGGAGGTTTAGGACGATTTCCAGTGTACACACGAGCTTTACAAAAAAAGCCATGCTCGGGTCGCTCAATACCCATTTTTTCAAACACACACTTGTCATATACCGCTTGAGTCTTACGACAAGGTTCAAAATCCATGCGATTACTAGATTTGTCAATGCAGTTGCTATAAATTTGAAATTCATCAAAACAATTGCCTTTTAGTTTCCTAAAGAATTCAAGTGCACAGTTAGTGACCGCCTTGCCCTCATTTATGCATTTACGTGGATCATTAGTTTCTTGCTTGCACATCATAAATTCATCATTTACATCCAGGCAATATTTTCCTAAACATTATAATATACATACAAATTAAAGTTATATATCTTAATGATAATAGTAAAAAAAAATTACCAAAATGATGAGCAGCGGCACGGAGACCTGGTGTGCTGATGGGTACTTCCTCCACCGTCAGTTCTTCGAATGTCGGCAACTCGGTGTCATTTGTTACAACCATATTTCCGAATATTATTTAACAATGCAACTACAATTTATTGAAATATATTTACGAGAAATAAGTAAAAACTATAGAAAATTCAAAATATTAATTATTAAATTATTCTTATCAAATACCTTTGAACGTGATCGGACAATCTAAATAGGAGTTCCAAACGTTGTTCGTCAGCTGTTATTCAGTTTTCAAACCACAGAGATTATGAAATAATTGGTGATAATATTATATTAAAACCGGATGTCAGTTGTCAAAGAGGATAAGCATTTTCTCCGCGCTTTAGTCTATACCACAGAAATATACTATTTAAAAAAAAAAGTAAATAGTATATATCCTATAGTCTGTACGTACTTGAAATGATTTTTTTATTCGCTTCTGTTTTCCAATGACCGTAGTCTTGTGCTCACGCTCACTGCTCATTGACCAGTGACTAGTATGCAGGTACGCTCATTGTTCATTGCTCATTTGCTCTTTGATTTATTGATTATGTAATGTAAACATTCAACATTCTAATTTCTAAGCGCTAATTTTTTTTATCAACTTCGGTCTTCGGCAAATACACGTTTTTTAAAACCATTTTATTATTCTTTCACATTTACCTAGTTTAAAAATTGCCGTTGCTGAGCGTTGATATGATAACATTATGTGAATCGTAAAAGTAGATCATAACTTATTTACTCTGGTCCGTATAACGCTATACCGGCGTAGGTACCGCCCAAATTGCGATGGAAGATGTAGAAGTCCCTTTTAAGGATATTCTTGAACATGAATATCCAGAAATTTATGAGTATTTAAAAAATGCCGTGCGAATGCTAGAACGGCAACAAAATTTGCTATCTAAGTTAAAGAATATAAAGAACAATAGTTCGTCCGATTTCAAGGTAATATTAAGTTGATGTTATATATCATGCACTTTTCTAAAGCTATTAGAGATAGCTAGAGCCTAGAAGCTAAAGATACTTCAATATACTAATTTTATTTTTATTTTTTTCATACAGAAATCAAATATTAAAACTGAAGGCTTTGACCCAAACTCCGAAATAGTTAAGAACTCAAAAAAAGATAAACTAGTAGTTAAAAATCAATCAGATAAAAATGCTAGCGATGTAGTTGATAATGTAAGTATATTATTAAAACATTTTAGTTCTTTAATGCAGAAGAAAATTAATTAAATAAGTATAGGATTACTATGTATCTTAAGTAAATAGAATATTGGTTTGTATAATAAATTGTCAAAGACTAAGTAAAATATTTATTAAGATTAATAGGATTATTTATTATTTATTTATTACTCGATCATTATAGCTAATATTAGTTACTAACTATTTTCCTATTATGATTAAAAAGCATTTTGGTCTTATGTCACCCACATTTTTTTCTTGAATTTTATATATAAAAGCTAATTGTATGGGATATTTCCAAGTTTTTTTTAAACCATATCTTTTAAACAGAAACTTTATTTTCTTTTTTGGCACATATTTTTACCAAGACTGCGATTAAGATTGGAATAAGGTTTATTGAAGTTTTATTTCACAACAAATGTGTACTCCTACAACATTTTATTTTGTATGAAAAATAAAAATACTTAATATTATTTAGATGTTAGTGAATATTCCTCACATAATGAAAAAATTTGGAAATATTTATTTTATTTAAACAATAAAAACTAACCAAAAGGTAATAAAACAAATATACCTATATGTTCAACATGTTTAAAAAAATAAATTTTGGTAATTTGGTAGACTAAAGAACTGCTGGTTTAATGAAAGTACATATAAAAACATATTTTTATTTATTGAAAGATCTTAATTTATTTTACTAAAACATAAATGATACATAGGTACATACTCTAGTCTGTCCAGCGATTCTGCACATCCTCCTGCCCCTCCCTGCTATTAAAACCGGTTTCCCTATGGCAGGGTGAAGTTTGGGGATGTGCAGAAAAACTGATTTTGGTCAGTTCATGGCTCGTTCTCTCACTGGACAGAGTATAGTTTATTACTGTGTAGAATTAATTTTGTAATGCTACAGGTCTAACCAAATCCTATCAATTTGTTTTTTGCTTGAAATGATTTTTTTTTATTATAATTGTTTAAGTAAAAATAGTAAAAATATAATATAGCCAGATTACTGGACGTAAGGAATTATTGCATGGTTGGATTATCAAGCATCTACTGTAATTGAAATAGTTAATAAAATATATGAATAACAATTGGTCATATTTATTGGTAACCTATGTATTAATGTAGGTACTTTTAGATTAAGTTTTGGTCAATACTCTTCGACCTCAACAATTCTTAAAAATGGTATATTGAAATCAACAATCATTGAAAAATAATTTAGAAGACTGAATAGTGATTGTAGTGGTCTGGGTTTAACATAATAACATGATAATGGTTCAATTATTTATTTTTTTACAAATTATAAAAGATTTAGTTTACATTTTGTTAATTATTAATTATTATAAAATAAGACTGAAATTAATAATTTATATATAAAAAAAAAAAATGATATAAGAATATTTCCTTAAAAACTTTTTATTGCATAAAAATATCTTGTTTAACGTTTATTTTGAATTATATTTATAAGGAAATATACAGCTTGTAGCTTTTACATTTTTTAAGTGAAGTAAGGTGGTTAATGTTAATGTATGTAAAAAAATTCCTTACCTTGGATTAATTGTTTTTATTTATTATAGAAAACTTAATTAATTTATTGTTATTGTTATTATAGATTGAAAAGTTGGAAAATGATAAAAAATCTGAAAATGGAGAAGTTGATAACCTAGGAAAAACAGAATGTGAAACTAAAGAAGAAGGAGAATGTAGTGAAGACGA